>VWYO01013930.1:366380-391574 GCA_013400275.1 Rhadina sibilatrix | reverse complement strand
AAAAAACACAAACAAACAAAAAACACCAAAACAACAACAAAAAAATCTCTGGTGAATTTCCCAGAGTCATTTTCCCACCTCTTTCACCTTTCAAGGGAAAGACTAAAAATTAAGTCTACTTCTTGCCTCCTGTCATACTTTGCTTCTGAATCCCTAGTTGAACACATTTGTGGCATCCTTGTCTAGGTGGCAAGGGATTCTCAAGCCTCTTTCACATCAGCTACAACAAGAGGGACTGCTAAAAATTGTGTTAAAAATAATAATCACCCTGTAAGCTGGATTGTCATTTGGGGAGGTAAGAGAAGGATGAAATAGAGACAGTTGCACCCATAAATCACCTAGTTGTCACTTTCAGTTCCCTAATCTTGTCATTTTTCCAGTGAGATAGCTTTATTTTCGGGAGTCAGGGTTGTATCTTATCGTAAAATTTAGTATCTTGGCTCCTTTAATCAGCAGTCAAGGGAGCCTGGAGGAGGAATCAGATGCCCTACCAGCACAGATGGGCTTCAGCTATTTAATGTTGGCTCTTCCTGACATTTGATACTCCAGAGCAGATGAGACATCTGCACAAGGGTGGTAGACATGATGCAAGACACAGAAAGCCCACATTCTTTTTGGTGAAGCAACTGGATGCCAACTGGGGATACTCCACAACACCTAAAATAGCATTAGACACTTGCTTTTAGGCTACTGAATCCTGGGTTTAGAGAGTTTAATTCTATAATTATACAGAATTAAATCCATGGACTGGAGTGAACTGAACTCACACATTGATGCCTGAGTTTAGATGTTCTTACCTGGTATTGAATCTCTTCTCCCATCAGGATTAAGTGGCTTAAATATGGCTGCGAGTGAGTCTTTCATTAGTAAATTTGATGACACTAAGCTGGGAGGGTGTGCCGATCTGTTGGAAGGTAGGAGGGCTCTGCAGAGAGACCTGGAATGGTTGGATGGATGGGCAGAGTCCAATAAGATGAAATTTAATGACTCCAAATACAATTTTGGCCACAATAACCCCCTGCAATGTTATACTCTGGGGATGGTGTGGCTGGACAGTGCCCAGGGAGAAAGGGACCTGGGGGCACTGGTGACAGCAGCTGAACATGAGCCAGCAGTGTGCCCTGGTGGCTAAGAAGGCCAATGGCATCCTGACCTGGATCAGGAACAGTGTGCCCAGCAGGAGCAGGGAGGTCATTCTTCCCCTGTACCTGGCACTGGTGAGGCCACACCTGGAGTGCTGTGTCCAGCTCTGGCCCCTCAGTTCAGGAAGGACGTTGAGACGCTTGAGTGTGTCCAGAGGAGGCAACGAGGCTGGTGAGGGGCTTGGAACACAAACCCTGTGAGGAACGACTGAGGAAGCTGGGGTGGTTTAGCCTGAAGAAAAGGAGAGTCAGAGGTGACCTTATCACTCTCCACAACTCCCTGAAAGGTGGCTGTAGTCAGGTGGGGATTGGTCTCTTTCTTCAGGCAGCAACTGACAGAACAAGAGGACACAGTCTCAAGCTGTGTCAAGGGAAGTATAGGCTGGATATTAGGAAAAAGTTTTTACAGAAAGAGTGATAAAGTCTTGGAATGGTCTGCCCAGGGAGGTGGTGGAGTCACCATCCCTGGATGTGTTTAAAAAAAGACTGGATGTGGCACTCAGTGCCATGGTCTAGTCGAGGTGTTAGGGCATGGTTTGGACTTGATGATCTTGAGGATCATCTTCCAATTTAATGATTCTGTGATTCTGTGAATTCTGTGAAATGAAACCTCCCTGCCAAAGTGATGAAAGATTTCCATTGTCAGTTTGACACAAGCACATGAGTGATACAGGAGTGCAAAGATGACCCGAGCTTAAAAAGGTTTGGGCAAACTTGTTATTTGAGAGCACATTTCTGTGCTCTCATGTCGTCCTCTGCCTGCGTGACATTGCAGAATCTCGTCAGTGAAGACTGAAAAACCCCATCACAAGTGTCTTTGCAATTGATACTTCTGCAAGTGCATGGCAGGAGGACCAACAGCTGAGAGAGAATCACATCCATCAGCAATGGGCAGGCACCTGAGGCTGCTCACTGCTTCCTGAAACACATGCAGAGAGAAGTCACTCCATCACTGGAGGAGCTTTACTGCTTAGGTTACATGGCACCACCACTAACAATGCTCTTTAGAAGAGCTGCACTGCAGAAGTGATAATTAAAACCAAAGTAAGACTATTATTCTTCTAATTGAATTTTGTAACTCATGCATGGATAAATGCCTAGGAAAGCATTTACTGCATAACATCCATAATAGCTATTTCCATTTGAAACAGCTGGAGAGAACTCCTTGCAATCCTAGCAATCCATTTCTGTGTTTGACCAGAAAGAGAAACAACATAAAAATGTCCACACAACAGCACAGTTATTGTGGAGATAAGTGAGTAATAATTTCCCCACAGAGAGGATTCACACAGAGCAGTGACACCAGGGCAGGTCACGAACACTCAGACAGGTGTGAGCATCATTCCCTACTACCCACGGACACAGGAGCAGAAAGGCAGAGCACCTGCCAGGGTGCAAAGAACCTGCCAGGGGCAGCAAGCATGCAGGCAGGAAGGCTGGAGCTCTGGGATGGAGGAGAGGATGAGCAAGCAACAAAAAAATGGGTCTGGAACACCCATTTCTGTAACTGTACAGGATTGCTACTGCTGTAGCACTGGATTAGCCTGTGCTCTGGGGCATGATATTGTTACTCATGGCATACATTTCACTTGAAGATAATTTCCTACACTACACAGCTACCCCTCATCTGAGCTTCTGCCTGTGCTGCGCTGCTGCAATTGCAGTCCTTAAAGAGCTTTTAAAACAATTGAGATTTTGACCAACTGGCATGAAAATAGAGGCCTGGGAGGGGAGGAAGCCAACAAAATATTTGTGGGGCCCATCACTGGTGTGAAATGCAAAAAGTAACCCCTCATCTTTTTGGTGGTGCTGGCAGGGAATCATTTTAACCTTGATGTAATAGCTATCCCAAAATATCTTTTCTGAATAGCCTTACAAAAGCTGCCAGGCAAATTGTTCATAGCTTTTAACATTACTAGTACTTTCCAGATAACGTAATTCTGCTTTTTCTGGGCCATTCCTAACATACTACAGGCACACTGCATGACTGCAGAGGCAGTGGCACAACAAAAGGTTTGCCAAGGCTGACTTCCTCCCTGGCACCGAGTTCCTGGACCTCCTGGCCTCTCACCTTCACAAAACTCACCAATAAACTAGGTGAAGCTGAGGAAATAAGCTAAGATTCAGCTGTCCCTCCCATAAAATAAAAAAAAAAAAAAAAAANNAAAAAAAAAAAAAAAAAAGCCAAGTCCCTCCCTTCAAACAGTCAGACTTTTATTTATGTCTCTATTTTGTGCTTCTGTGGACTAAAATCAGGAATTAATTTTGATGTCCTAGAGAAATCATGATGTGTAATTGCCAGCAGTTCCCTCTTTAGTGAGCTAGTAAGGACTTAATGTTCACTTCTGACTGAAGATGTTTGTTAAACATCCATACTGCAATCCTTTTAAACTTCTAGAGAGCCAAATCAGCATCCTATTCCCACCTAAAAGATGGACAGCACAGGACACCTGTGAAGCAGGTGCACAGAAAGATACAACAGATAAGGCTACACTGAATTTATAGCCCATTTATAGCTCCAGCCAGCAGTTAAAAAGATGTGATGATAGACATTGGAGCTCATTTGATTTTTTAAAAATAAATGCTATCAGTGACTCAGGATTAAATTCTACAGTTCTTGCTTGGACAAACCTGCTGAGATTTTAGATGCGGCACACTGCGGCACAGAGATGTTGATTAAATCTAAGTGAAACTGGAGGCCTCAAAACTATCCCTTTTGCATCCAGACTCATTCTATAAATGGAAAGAAGGAGAGGCAAAAAGCTTTAAAACTTTATAAAAAGCACAATGCCAAATATACAAGAGCACTATTAAAGATAAACTTGGGAAAAAATATGAAATATATATTTTTGCAGTCCAAAGCAAAAAAGCCCACTGTCTCCAGTGACATAGAAATTTAGTTATGGTAACTATCTGACCTTTCCACTATGGTTTCAGTAATGTCATCAAGAGTCTGAGGACTAATTCAGGCACAGAGCTGCTTTGATTTGCACACACAATAGTTAAGGAAATACACTTTGTATTTGTATTGTGCATCTGTATAGTGAAGCCAGTGCAAGTCCAGGTTTGTTAAAAATCACTGGGATTAATGGTGGGCTTGGCAGTGCTGGGCTAACAATTGGACTTGATCTTAGAGGTCTTTTACAGCCTTAATGATTCCAGGATTCTAAGTCAATAGAGATTCCTCCATGTAATTCTTTTTAAAATACTTCTAGTATTAGTCTGCAAAGTCTGATTTCTGAATACTTATTCCTGTTACAAAACAAATTGCTTCATCATACTGTTGCTTGAGCTACTCATTAGTCATTCATTTGAAATGACTTTAAATACACTTTTATTTTCCTTCTAGAGAAATACCACATTTTTCACAAGTGGAAGAGAATCAAGGAGTTTCTTCAGTGGGATACCATTAATCACAACCTGCATTCTTGTTATTCAGCCATTTAATCAACCCTCACCACGATAAAACCCTCATTGGCTTCAACAGCTTTACCTGAATAGGTACTTGAAGAATTTATTGCTTGGCAAATACTATTACAACAGGGGATAATTATATATCCCACAAAAAACCTAACCAATCAACCAACAACAAAAAAAAACCAAACAAACAACCCAAGCAACAACAACAAAACAACACACACGCACACAAATAAACCCCAAAAAATACAAAAAAACCAAAAAAACAAAAAAAAAAACTAAAAACCACCCAACCAAAAACAAACGGAAAACCCCCCCCAAACCCACCAAAACAAAAAATCAAACAGCCCAAGAAAAACAAAAAAGTAAGCCAAAGCCTGTAGCCCTGAGAGTGTTCATCCTTGACACAGCCAGCTTCATTTGGTCCCTCATTTGTGTATATAGTAACCAGCCCCAAACAGATCGAGTAAGGGCAGCCCCTGCTGTTGAACTTCCAGTTCAGCATATTAAGACCATCACAATCTTAGCTCTATAAAAAGCCACATGGAATTAGTTCAAGATCTTTCCTTGCCATTAGGAAAAAATAGCAGATGGCATTGAGTCCTTCTCTAAACAACTGGCTGAGAAATGGCAGAGGGACCACAGGAGGTAAGACAACACCCCATGGCAAGGCAGGGGGCTCCTTGGTGAAGAGCTTCGAGAGAGTTCAGATGAAAGTTCAGCTTTAGTGACTTCTCTCTTGGGAGCAGCAGCTCTCCAAACAGGTGGAATGAATAAGCAGATGAGAAAGAGGTGGCACCAAAGGGAAAAATCTGTCCCTATTTAAAACAGAGGGAAACTGAGATTAATGACAAAATTCAAACTAAAACAATAAGGCAAACAGCTTCAGATTTTGAAAAAATAACTACAGAAGTCTTGAATATATCCTCAAAACTAATTGCTGAGGGAAGCTGAAGTGTGTGACTTTATAATTAAACAAGAATTAATCAGTGTGAAAAAAAAATAAATTCATGGATGAGTTATATTGCCGCTGCTGTCAAGATATGAAAATGAGAGCAAAGGATCTGATTTGCCCTTGACTTCTTGCAGTAAAATGCAGTTTTCACATCCAGCAGTGCCACAGACTGTGCCTCTCTGTTCCTTTCCTGCCTTCTCTCTGCAGTTGTACCTCTCTAGTTAATCTCTTCATGCAAGTGCATGGCATCTAAATGGTCTTTACCATGATAAGAGACACTTACAGAAGCTGGGTAAAAAACTCAACAAAGAAATTACTAGTTAAAAAAACCCAAACAACCTGTTAATTCTGGTATTACAATGTGTGGTTAAATAATAACAAAGGACTCTTCCCTTAAAGAGAAGTGAAGGAAGATCCTACTTAGACCACAAAAAACTTTTGACTCACCTGTCACCTTGTTTTTCTTGCAAGACAGGAAGAGCTCATAGTTCAACAGACAGCACAAATGGACCCAAAAGGTACAGAACACATCAATCATCACATGAATGAGGCTCCAGGCTAATCCAGACCAGCCTGAGTTACAGAGGAAAGTTAGATTATGGAAATAAACACTCAGTTTAGAGCCCCATTCCTCACCATTTTGGCTTCTGTGATAAGTTCAAGTGATGCAGCACTGGTTTCCCCAATAGCTTTGCTAATGAGCTGCAGGGCTTGCACTGCCAGGGAAGGACAGGGCAGGCATTAAATGCACTACATACAGCTAACAGCAGCCAGGAGCTGGTGACAAGGTGGGCGTAGCCTGGGGTCCCTCTTCTCAGCATAAAATCTTGGAGCATTTCTTCACTCTTTCATGCTCCTGAACATAAAGAATCCCCTATGTGTCAGCACAATTTAAAATTATTACTTAGATCACAGGATGGTTTGGGTTGGAAGGGACACGAAGATCATCTAGTTCCAACCCCGCTGCCACGAGCAGAGGGACCTTTCACTAGACCACGTGGCTCAGAGCCCCGTCCAACCTGGCCTTGAACACCTCCAGCAGTGGGGCATTCACAGCTTCTCTGGGCAACTTGTTTCAGGTTACTTACCTAGCAACACTCAGCTTTGCTCTCTTTGAGATGTGTGTCATCTCATTGTATTTGCAAATAAGGTTAAACCTGATGAACATGAAACATTGAATCAACTAAAGAAAAAAAAGTAAAATTTTAAGTCAAGCACTGAAACAGGCTGCCCAGTGAAGTGGTTCAGTCACTGAGCCAGGCAAGCAAAAGAAGGCATATACCTAGATTTCTTATTCTAAAAATAATAAAAACAGTGTGTTTGGTTTGAGGTTCATATTCAGTGTTATCCTACACCTTTCACTGCCCTTATTCAGGAAGGCCACTGGAATTAACTTTGGGTATTAGTGACCTTAAGCTGAGAATTCATTCCACAGCCATAATGAATTGGAAAAAAAAAATGCCAAACACTGAAGATCATACTTTGGGTAGGAAGGGATCTTTAAAGGTCATCTAGTGCAATTCCTCCTGCAATAAGCAGGGACATCTTGAACTAGATCGGATTGCTTAGAGCTCTGTCCAACCTGACCTTGAATGTTTCCACAGATGGGAATCTCTCCATCCCCCAGCATGTATTGGCACCAGGAGTTGCCCCGACCCAGGTGCAGCATCTTTCACTTGGTCTTGTTAAATCTCAGGAGATTCCCATGGGTCCACATCTCAAGCTTGTCCATGTCCTTCTGGACGGTATCACATCCTTCAGGTGTGCCAGCTACACCACTCAGATTGGCGACATCTCCAAATTTGCTGAGGGTACACTCGATCCCTTTGTCTGTGTCACTAAGAAGATATTAAATAACACTGATCCCAACATGGACCTCTGAAGGACTCCACTTGTCAACAATGTCCGTCTGGACATTGAACCATTGGCCATTACCCTCTGGATGTGACCATCCAACCAATTCCTTAGCCACAGAACAGTTCACCCATCAAATCCACCTCTCTCCAATTTAGAAGAGGTTGTTGTTGGGGACCCTGTCAGAGACTTTACCATAGTCCAGATAAATGACATCTGTAGCCCTTCCCTTGTCCACTGATGTAGTCACTCCATGACAGAAGGCCACTGGGTTGGTCAGGCAGGAGATACCCTTGGTGAAGCTGTGCTGGCTGTCTCAAGCCACCTCCCTAGTCTCCATGTGCCTTAGCAGAGCTTCGAGGACAATCTGCTCCATGATTTTCCCAGGCACAGAGGTGAGGCTGAGGGCTTGGTAGTTCCCAGGGTCCACCTTTCTATCCTTTTTTAAGATGGGCACTATATTTCCCTTTTTCCAGTCACCTGGAACTTCACCTGACTTTTCAAGTATCATGGGGAGTGGCTTGGCAACTACATCAGCCAATTCCATCAGGACTCTGGGATGCATCTCCTGGGATCCCATAGACTCATGCACAAGCACGTGGTCAGAAAAAAAAACCACCTTCGCTAACAGTGGGAAGCATGTTGCTCCCTAGTTCCTGTCTTGTGGTCCACTCACTTGAGAGGTGTGGGAAGAGAGGCTCTCAGTGAAGACTGAGGCAGAGATGTTGTTAAGTATCTCAGCCTTGTCTTCAGCTGTTGTTACCAGTGTGTCAGCCTTGCTTGTCATGAGCGGTACAGTTTCTTTGACCTTCCTTTTCTGGCTGAGGTATCTACAGGGGCTCTTGTTCTTTGCATCCCTTACAAAGCTGGGCTCCAGCTTTGCCTCGGGTTTCCTCACCTCATCCCTATACAGCCAAACTGTACCCCTATACTCTTCCCAGGACACCTGCTCTTGCTTCCACTGCCCATACGTTTCCTTCTTTCCCTTTAGTTTAACCAGCATGTCCCAACTCCGCCGGTCTCTTGCCACCTTTGCCTGATTTCTTGCTTCTGGGAAGCTCCATCTCTTCCACTCTGTGGAAGGTGTCCCTAAAGATCTACCAGGTCTGTACTACTTCCTTGTCCCTGAGAGCACTTTCACAGAGGGTCTTATTTACAAACTCCTTGAAGAGCTGAAAGCTAGCTTTCCTGAAGTTTGCTCTCCTAAATTTGAGGGGCCTAACTTTACTACTGACCTGACCCATATCTCTCAGGACTGCAAACTCCACCAGCACACGATCACTGCAGCCAAGGCTGCCTCCAATATTGACATCTCAGAATAGCCTGCTTGTGTGGGTGACCACCAGGTCTAATATCACATCCCCTCTGGTAGTGCTGGCTATTATGTGGGTGAGGAAGTTATCCTGCATGCATTCCAGGAGTATCCTGGATTGCCTACAGCCACCGTGCAACTTTTCCAGCAGATTTCAGAGTGGTTCAAGTCTCCATGCAGGACGAGAGCCTGCAAGCACAATGCCTCCTGTAGCTGGAGCAAGAAGGTTTCATAAATAGGCTCCTCTTGATCCGGAGTTTCTCTTTGCTGCCTTGGTCTCTGGTTCTTGTCCCAGGCTTTTGACCTGCTCATGTCTGTTCTTAGGAGACAACTCTCCACACTTAGTACAGCTCTTGGTGTAGAAGGCAGCCCCATTACCTCTCCTTTCTCCCCTATCCCTGCTAAACAGCCTGTAGCCATCAATAGTAGCACTCCAGTCATGGGATTCATCCCAACAAGTTCCAGTAGTGGCAGCTAGGCATAGATTTCCAGCAGCACAGTGGCTTCCAATTCCTGTCTGTTTCCCATGCTGCCTGCTTTGCTGTTGTCTTGGGTTGCAACGCAAGATGTATTCTATTCCCATCTGTTGAAACCCCTGGGGAGGTGTTTTTCTTTATCTCTTCTATGACTCATTCCTCACAACCCCAGGGGTGCGGGAGGGGGTGGGTGCCTTCTGTTAATGGCCTAGCTGTTAAAACCAGGTGGGGCAGTGTTCCTTATCTCTTCTACAACCCATCTTCCCTCCAGGGGATATCTTCTGCTAATGGGCCATTAAGGCTCACTGCATGACTTAAAACATTGCATCATCCCATTGTGAGATGCTCCACCCAGTGGGAGGAGCCAAGCATTCCTACCTGAGATTCAGAACACCAGGACAGTCTGTTTTCACTGGATTTCCCAGAGGAAGACTGGACCCATCTCATCACCACTGGATCTTCAGAAGGAAACTACACCCTTCTACACAATCATCTCTGCTCCAACAGATCCACATCTCTCACTTCAGGAGGACTTAACTGGACTGCTACCAACACCCTGACCAACAGGGTGTCAGGTTATATTCTGACTCTGTCAGTGGGTTGTTTTATTTTTTTGTTCTGTGCATTTTTTGTACTACTACATTTTTATTTTTTAATATTCCTAGTAAAGAACTGTTATTCCTATTCCCGTATCTTCACCTGAAAGCCCCTTAATTTTAAAATTATAATAATTTGGAGGGAGGAGGTTTACATTCTCCATTCCAAGGGAAGCTCCAGCTTTCTGGGGCAGACACCTCTCTTCCTAAACCAAGGCAGGTGTAAAGGTACCTCAGCTGAGCTGTTGGCCATGTCGTCTTCCTGGAGAAACATCCCTTAATTCCTGTGAGATATTTCACTGGTGTTTCCCTGTCAGGGATTCAACCTGGAACAAATTCACCTTGAGTTGTTTATACTTCAGCAGACCATGCCAAGACCACACTGCAGACATTTAGCTGGCTGCTGACAAATGTCTCCAGCAATAAGAATGAGAATCTGCTCTAGAAGTGTAACTCTGCCATTTTTCAACAGTCATTCACTAGGACACCCAGGCCCTCCAGCAAATCCTGCAGGAGCTCCAAGACCATGAACGTTTAAACGAAAGATTTGAGGCACACATTGAAAATATGAGATAGTATCTGAATTCCTGTAGTGGATAAAACAATGTTCCTTTTTCAGTTTTTGTTTGTTTGGTTAGTTGGTTGGTTGGATTTTTTCCATTTTCTTATAAAAATGCAACAATCCCTTTGTGTTTTTGATTAGTGATGTTGTTTTGCAGGTATATAGCTGTGCTATGTAGCTGCCTCTGGCTTCATGAAGATCTCTTTCCTAGGTGCTACTGAGTTAGAGACTGTATATTATGTGATACTTGTCAGCACTGAATTTCATTTATCATATTATCACCTCCCATAACATGCCAGAGATCCTTCTGGAACTCTGCAGCTTATTTTTCTTTTCACTGTCTTGAATAATTCTACATTATTGTCACCACATTATTTTCCACTACTTTTTAGGAATACACTCAGCAGCACAGGTCCTTCTGGGTCATTGAAAACCTGACCATTTAGGGCCTCCTTGCTGTTAAATTATTAAAACAAAATATAAAACTCCTTATCCCGACAAAACTCAATTTCTGTAAGGATCTTTAGTGAGTGGCCTATGAAATGCTTGGGGAAAACAATGTATGCTGTAAACCGGAGAACCATTCATGACAAGCCTGTAGACACTGCCAAAGAACACACAAAACTTTCTTTACACAATACTCCTTATTTATCACCAGCACTGCTGTTCCTCTCAGTTTAACCAGCACAGATGTCAGACTTGCCCCACTGCTCCCTATATGCCTCCAAGACTCCCTTAGAAATACAACCCACATTTGTACAGTTTCCTGTGCTTGGGTATCAAGCCTCCTTTCAGATGCAGGCACCACACTTTGGTCTGGAGCTGGTAATATCACTGTGGCGTTCTATGTAATTACCGTCTGGTCCTCTTCATCTGTGGTTATCCATTTAATTGACAAGAATATAATTTAACTTTTCTGGTTTAACTCCGCTGCCTTTTGGTACAAATCTGGCAGGCTTCTTGCTCCTGATGGGTTTAATGACCATAACATTTTCATTCCTGTTTATCACAACCTTTTAAAGTTTTGATAGTTTTACATCATTTTTATGCTGTAATTGGTACTATTAACAACAGAGGAACTTTTAAATTTGTTTTAAAATTGAAACACTGTAATCCATAATCCAATAATAGGAATATAGTTTCACACTCTACTCACCTGTACATTGAAGAGAATGCTACTGCTGAGTTCAGTGACATAGTCAGGAAAAACACTCTTCCCAGCTTTTCTGATAGTTGGCACTGAACGGGAAAAAGACCCACACTACCAATTAGGTTTCACATTACCAGACTTAACACACCCCCAAACCTATGCAAGCTACACAATTCACATTAAAATTCTAAAAATATTTGAAGCTTGTTTTACTTCATCACATTTGGCAACCTGTTGCATTTTGTCTTCCACAAATGGTCTAGATGGCAAAATTCCCATGAGTGTTTAGAGAAACAAACCAAATAATTCAGAGCTTTGTGGAATTGGATGTTGAACTGATAACTGAAAAATGCCCTTTTACACATAGAACTGAGGTGCTGTATTGCCCTCAGTCTGCTCATTCACAGAAGTCTGGAGAAATTTTAACTCCATGGGGCTACCCCTCCAGACAACAGTAATTTTCAGTGTTAAACAAGAAATACTTGGAGATTGAGAGTGGAATCAAAAGTACATTTCAGAGTATCAGTGTTGATTCCTCCATGAATTATAAACAAGAAATTAAGCCATGCCTGCATGAATCATAAATAAGCAGTAGCACTGTCCCTACAGTTTCCACCCTTGCTACAAGAGGCAAATTAGAGTAAGCTAATCCATCAGATTTCATTTAACAAATAAACTGTTTATGTCCAGCATCAGTCCCATTCCAAAGCTTAGGACAGAGCTCTGACAGCAGCACCAGTCTGGGCTGCATTCACCCTGGTGACAAATACAATAAATATGGCAGCAGGAACATACCTGCTGAAAGGACCACATCTCAAAAAAAGCTACAGCAGTCATTCCAACAGCAGCCTATCTTCATTTCCAATAACAGCTACTCACCTACCTTAGGACCACTCACTTGCACTACTTGTAAAGTCAGGCAGGTCTGTGGAATGCAAAGTTTACAATATCAACTTAATACAGGTAATATCTTAATACTAGTTCTCAAGTATAAATTAAAAAGTATCTTTTAACTTTATCATATTTCAGAGGAAATAAGGTGATGAGCATTTGAACATGGAACCAAGTGTTTCCTATCCTTGGTGTGACCCCTAGAGACACGCAGCAGCCCATGTATGGAACAGCTGCCGTGACACATAATGTTCATTTTTTTAACTTTGCCATTCTTCAGGAGAGCATTACCTAAATTGAAAAGCGTTTCACCCCAAAATGAAAATGCCTATAAATTAAATCAAAATCCACATTTCCTCTGTCTCCTCCATTTCTTTTGCCAGCCTTAATCTGTTCAATAACTAGCCAGGGGTTATATTCTAGCTTTATGGCTTTCAAAGTAGCTTTTAAATTTTTCTGTCCTCCAATGCGATTGAATTTCTTTCGGCAGAATCTTTGCGAGAAGAAGGGAGGGTAGAAGGGCAGCAAAGGAATAAATGTATATAAACCTCGCCCATTCTTGAAATGTGCAAGGAGCACACATCTGGTTCATCTTCCACATCTATGACATCCATCTGTTTTAAAATAATCAGCTGGAAGATTGTCTAATAAAAGTGGGATTTTCTTGATTTTCATTTGTTTTTCAGTGGATACAATATTTCCTGTGGTTATGACCTGCAGTGAAGATGATGAGAAAGTTGTTTTTTCCTTAGGACTCACACTTCCCCATACTGTCTGTGACTCAGGGCAGGGAGGGTACCCAGAGCTTTCCCAGTCAGACGCTCAGCAGGGCAAGGAAGAACTGACCTTTTCCTGCCAGTGGGAGCTTCATGAACTTTTCCCTGCTCTTGGGCTGCTGCCAAGTTGCCACACTTATTATTTATGCCCTGGTTTGCCCACAGTAAGTTGCTTGCTTGGTTCAGCTCCGCTGACGTAAGGCGAGCACGGGGAACGCATCGTCTGCAAAAACAGAACAAGAGTCTGGAGGAGCTGAGAAAGGTTTGTATGCTTGGGACTTCAAAGTCTAAGAGAGTTTTGATTTTGTACTGCACATGTGGAAGACTTAAGTGTAACATGGTAAGTTCTTCGAGCGCTGCCTGGTAATGTTACTCTAAATAACCTGCAATCCGACTGGCTGGAGGGGAAAGTTATTCTTTTCAGGTGCACGCCTGTATAAAAAAACCTCTGGAGCGTGCATCCACCCACAGGAAGCTTCCCATGCCCTCTGTCACATCAGGTACCTGCACAGCTGCCCAGCTAACCTTGTCTGACGTGCCTTTGTGTTCCCTGCTAACTAACAACAGGAATACCTTTCTCTGAATTCTTGTGTTTCAGATCAGCTCTGTGAGCCAACAGAATCCAGCTCTCTGTTTCGTGCGGAGTGACGGTCACTGCTGACGTGCGGTATTTGGGTGTGTTTACCTTGTAGATTCAAAAATCACATCGATTTACTATAGTGATGTTCCTAACATTGACATTTCCTAGCATTTGTATTGTTGGTGTTTTGTTCTGTNGTTTTTTTTTTTTAAATTTTTTTGGGGGTTTTTTTTTTTTTTTTTTTTTTTTTTTTTTTTTTTTTTTTTTTTTTAACTTAGTGCACAGTAACATGAGAAAATGGCATGAGCTCTAAGAAACAGATGTTAATGTATGGTACTATATATAGTTAAGCCAAATCTTGCAAAGAACAGACTGCAATTGCATTTTCCATGTGAACAAATGAAATTGGCTTTTGCTCAAATATTTCAACTTACGCAGATTACATTGAGCAACCCTGTGCTGAGATGAAACACATTTCAGCAGAGCTGTGTTTACAGCTGAAGACCCAGTGACACAGCACTGCTCACTAACCTACTTTTTTTTGGCCATGTAACTGGATATTAAAAACTGTGCCTCTCTGAAATCAATTGCTCAGAAAGAGTTTTGGAGGGAGGAGGTTTAAGTTTATTCTTATAGGGGATAAATTGTTACCTTAAGGTTTTATCATCATCTTACAATTTTCCCCTAAGTGTTACCTTGTTAATTTTATGTAATATTGTCAGATAGATAGAGTTTTGTGAATTACTCTGTCTTCCTTAGGTTCTGAAGAAATCAAATGTGATTTTCTAAGTTTTGTTCACAACAGCTTAAGACTATTAATAAAGTCAATACTAGTTTAAAAACTCTGAAAGAATTTAGATAATTATTTCCCAATAAGACTAATTTGGAAAAAAAAAAAACCCTGGCTGCTAATATTCAGAAAGAGCCAACGTTTTCTAAGGGAACAGATTTTGCTTGTGACATTATCAAACCAAAATTCTTTTAGAGATATATAATTTTTGGTAAAATATGGATCAGAAGAATGTCAAAACAGTGAGAGATGTTATTTTTTTATAATTCTAGGACACAGCAGCAACTTGAACATACTACACATAGAGGACACAATAATGCAAACACTACCTATTTGCAAACAGCTTCTTCAATATTCACTTGTGCCTGTAGCCTTCAGGAACAATTTGTCATTTGAAATGATAAATAAAGCTGTGCTTCATTAAGGCCAAGATGCTAATATACTTGAATTCTTGAATTTATAAGACTGAAACTGTCCTATAGTTTGCAACTAAAAACTACTTACTCCTAACTCCTATGAAATACGTCATAGAGTAATTATGGCAGCAAAATGAACATGCATATATATACATATATACACACTCATAAACCTCTTTCTGTTTAGCAAAAGCTACACCTCTCCAAGATATTATTACAGCAACCAGAAGCTCCAGCCAAAAACCAGAGCCCAGTGTGTCAGGTGACATACAAACACAGAGTGCATAGTGTTTATCCTCCCAAATCACCACCTAGGAGCTCAGAAAACTTATGGACTTAAGGATTTCACCAGCAGCAGGGTAACCACTAGTGTGGATTTTAGGCCTCCTGATCATTTTAATGGATTTAGGAAAACCAGCAAGGTTTCTTTTCAAATATTTAAGCAGACTCCATTTTAGGGGAACTCAAAGGACAAAGGGAGGAAAAGCATAATGATTTCTAATTTAAAAATACAACATAACATGTCTAATCAAGTTAGAGCTCAGTCTAAATGAGTGATAATAGGGTATACATATATATATCAGGATCAGAGATACAATTTTATTTGCTGCAGGTACTTAATAGCTGATGAACAAGTTTGTATTTATTAAACATGTTTCCAAGCTATTTTCTGGAATTCACTGCCACCCACAGACAACTGAAATTCTGCCCTGTTGTAGTAAGAACTTGTTTAAGCAAGGAAAAAAATACAAGGGGATCACTTTCCACCCAAACTGACAAATGAACAGTTTACTCATTAAACAAGCCTTCTGATTTTATATATAGTAGACTGCTGGACAAGGTAAAGTTTTCTCCTGCCAGGATTGGCTTTTACACTTAAATAGCACAAACCATGCTACAAGAGCTTTACAAAAAACCCCACCAAAACAAATACTCACCCCCAAACCCCCAAATATGAGAATGTAGTGCTCTGCAGGTTTCAACATAAAATATTCAGAAGACTGTGTTTTCAACCAAATGTCTTCTGACTGTAGCCATCACCAGTTCTGACAGATTCTTCTCATTATGTACCTTCCCAATTGCACAAATCTGAAAATATTTTTTCACAGAGATTTCCTAAAACATTGAAACATGAGCAGATTTTATTCTAGCACTCTTTTCTGTACCAGAAATCACTGCCAAGACAAAGCAAATGCAGTGTGGGAGGAATTCGAACAGAAATCCTGTTCTTGTGAATAAACAGAGCAGCAATAAAGAATATATCAGGTATCAGTAGAATTGCATTGGCGTCAATATCATGTGCAAATTAAATCACTCACATAAGTCAGCAGTCACACTGCTCCTTACCTGCAGGCATCACTAAACATCTTGGCTACTGCCAAAGATTTACCCCTTTCAGTGAGGATATGTAAAACAGCCTCCTGCAGTATGATGCAACCCAAATGATACAATACTTCATCTGCAGTGCCTGTGGCTGAAGAGAGCAAATATGCAGTGTCAAAAATGAGCAGAATGGAAAAATGTTTTTATCATAGATAAAAACACAGCTCACTCCAACCACCATGTGATGTGGGAAAGGTGAACTTGTACAGCCTCTGGCCAGAGCAAGTTATGAACCTTTTGCTCTTTACATATAGATGTGTCTGTGTATCTATCTATATCTATACCTATATTTATATCTATATATCTATATATCTATATCTTTCCACATACAGATATATGCATATATACAGGTGCTTCACTGAAGAAAACTCTAGTCAAGCAAAGAATTTCACTGACCTATGTCTCTCCAAGCAAATCTGTATCAAGTCCTGTTTCTGCTTTATTGATGTTGGCTGGTATCAATCAATTCCTTCTTAGATTGGGTGCTGCCCTGTACACTGGGGATGCAGAGAGTAATCCCAAAAGCCTTATGGATTCAATCTTCTCACTGCAATGATTTCCTGACTGTCATCTGCATATTCTGCAGTTCACTGCATTTCACTGTAATTGAGTTAGCTGTTCTGCAGGAAAAGACAGGGAAGAGAAGGCAACTCTATGCAAGGAGACAAAATCAAGAGCACTGACTGCAGCAAATGAAACAGTTATATCTCTGGAATCATAAGTCCCATGTTCCTTGAAAATAGTAAATTACAGATAAAAAAAGTCACAGATATTAAAAGACAGTTATCTTTCTCAGCTATTGCTTCAACTTATAAGAGTAGCTCAATTTTCAGGCTGACTAGTGGTATCAATTCAGTGACATAATGCTAAGCCTTCTGCTTAGCACAAGTGATAATATAAACACAACAATAAAAATGATAAATGAGAGAGAATAAAAATTCTGACAGCATTACTACACTCCCAGAAACAGCTCGTACCACCCAGTGGAGTGGGGATGTCACATCTCATCCCATCTCTTCAATCCATCACTGAGAAAAACCCCAAAAGGCCACCAAAGGCCACCTAAACTACTCACTGTCTTTTTCCAGTCATATTTCATATGAAGAGAGTGCCTGCAAGATTTTATCACATTATTTTCCCTCTTCTGTTTCAGCTCTTTTGCCATGATCTCTGCACAGCAGCCACCATTCTCCAGCAAAAATCAAAGAACAATGGACTGCCAATCCGAGGAAGAAGAAACCTGTGAAGAGCAGTATGACTCCAAAAACTGCACTTGCAGCACCGAGCATGCAGAATCTGACACAGGTTTAATCAAATTTAAATACTGGAATTGCTATGGCACACTAGCACACCATATACTTTGATTTTTGTCAGTCTTCAAATAGTAGATGTCATCATTTAACTTTTCCTTTGATATCCAATTTTCTCCATTATTTCCCCTTGTGTTTGCAAATATCATCAGATCAAATCTACAAAAAATACCCCTCTGTCTCCATAATTAGGAAATATATTTTAAAAAGTCTCTGGATTTTACTTAGACATCTAAGAACTATTTCTCAATTACAATCTCTTACAAAAGAGATATAGTTATAATATGCATTGATTGGGCTGGCACTGTTGAAGCCATGGTATTAGAGATTTCAACAGGCTAATCTGCTCCAACAGCTACTAAGGATTCCAGGCAGGGATCAGTTAAAATCCCTGCCAGGCCAGAGCAAAGTTTTCCCTTGCAGTTAATTCTATGCATATCCTTGCAACAAAAGTTCAGTCATTCAGAACAGTGTCCTTGTTTTCAGTGAGATCAGATGGAACAGTCTCAGCACAAATCTGAAAAACCTCACCCATGAGCCTCCTTGCTATGATGAGACACCCTAGGACAACTGTAGCACTGACTTGTTGTTTGTTAAAAAACAACCACTAAGAAAGTTAGGTTTTCTTCAATGTAGGATGTAAATCCTAAGTCCTTCTGTAAAAAGCAGCTTGCTGTTTCAGAGGTGCTGGCCTCACAAAGGAAATCAACAGCACAATCACTAAAGTAACAAGCTAACTTGTTCCTGAAAGTCTTCTAGCTGTTGTTAGCAGTCTTATATTTGAATTGGTAGCTTTTCCTAAAAGGCTCATTTCTACCTGTAAATTACTCACGTGAATACCTAGAATGGCAGGAAATGACCATTGTTCTTTCACTCCCTGGCCACCCAGACTCTCTGGTTTTGGATAGCAACTAGTCCTCACTGGAAAGGGGTGGTCAGGCATTGGAACAGGCTGCTCAGGGAAGTGGTAGAATCACCACCCACAGAAGTGTTCAAAAGATGTGTAAATGTGGCATTTGGGGACATGTCTTAGCGATGAACATAGTGCTGGATTAGTTAATGGTTGGATCTGATGATCTTCCAGATCTTTCCCAATCTTAACAATTCTATGATTCAAGACCAACATCCTAACAGCTTTTCAAGTCCATGTGCCCACATACTGTTTTTGTAAAATACTTTTACCCCTAAACAAGCTGCACATAAACCCATGAAATTTCAACTTTTTTCTTGACAGGCTCACCAGTAACTCTCAAAATACTGCAGAACTGGGTTCCTAGAGTTTCACACTATTTTGACAAGGAGCACTATACATACGTTGGCCACCAGATTGTCATTCAGGAGTCCATAGAACACTTTGGAGCTGTGGTATGGCCGGGGGTAAGTACACAAGACTGCACGCAGAAAGCTCATGTGACACAAGAACAAACCAGGACAGCAGCACACAAATATTAAGGAAGCTTTCTTAGGTGACACTTCTGACAATGGAAGTTTCCCTATACAGAATGAAGTTCTTCAGCAGAAAGCTCTGCCTTAGGGTAATTTGCAAGTTCATGCCAAAAGGCCTATGACATGAAAGCATTTGTAGATTGGATGCAGGGATTGAAAAAAATTCAGTAAGAGAACTCAGGAAGAAACACTCAGCTTCCTCCATGCTTCCAATCAGTCACTGCTGGGAAGTAAATAACCAGCAGTACAAAAAGGAGACTGAAAAAGAAAACTGCGAGAGATTAAAAACATAAAGGCTGTTACAATGATTAAATATGCTTCTTTTAAAGAAAAGGCTGGAACAGTTTCATTACAGTTTTCATGGAAAATCATACTTGCAAGCAGTTCTTCAGTCTCTGCTTCTCCTACTCTTAGAAACAAAATTTTATGCAGACTAAGAAAACTGCCTTTGAGGGAAGAGAGGGTCAACTGATAAAGACAAGAAAATTAGGATTTCAAAATTTTTTAGATCCACATTTATTTAAAAAGCTCACAAGAAAATGGCAGACAATTTCAAAACAATAAAGAGAGAGCATATGGGTGGGTGAAACAGTATCTTATTTTGAAATGTCAGATCATCAATTTGCACATTAATCAAGTGTCAGAATGCAGATGGTAAAACTCTCCAAGAAAATTGAGAGGTTGCACAAATTGGACCGGTGATTCATTAGCTGTCAGCTTTCCCAGAGCAGGAAGACAGTGTTGCATTATGAAAAGCACAAGAATTAAAACAGTAACACAATTCTAAAGAGAAGCAAAAGGGGGAAGACAGTTTCTTTGGCATCAGTTTATGTTGTTAATGAACAGCCCACTTATATTCTACTAACTGACAAAATCTTTACAAAGGCCTGATAATATTTTCATACAATGTTGTTTTGTTTTTTTTGAAGGTTATACTATTATCAATAAACAAGCGTCAAGTTTGTAAATAACCAATTTTTAATATTTTCTTTGCTAAAAAAATTGAAATCAAAAAAAGGTTTTTTCAAAAATCTCTGCTGAAGCCTAAATTTACTTTATGATAGTGGTAGTATAGCATAACATTTATGATAATAAATCATAACATTACTTCCTACATATTGTTTAACTCTGCTGTTCTGACTGTATGGTTCACATCTTAACACTGCCTATCCTTGTGGGTCCCTTCCAACTCAACTTATTCTGTGATTCTGTCTTGAGCTGTCAGAGGACTCATGTAGAATTGTGTAGTAAATCCCTATCACATAAACTTAAAACTAAAAATAAACTGCTTTAGTTCTTTTTTATTAAAAAAAAAATAGGATACATCACAATTCTTCCCATCTTATATTTTTGTTACACCCTTCAGTGTTTCTCATTATACTAAAAAAACCCAACACTTTTGTATAAAAACATCTAATGAATTTTTGTGCAACTTAGCTGTCACCCTCTTATGGATATGTGTTAACCATTTTAGGCACTGGCTTTATCTCAATATCTGGAATCAAATCAAGAACAATTCAACCTCAAAGACAAAAAGGTTTTGGAAATCGGTGCTGGAACAGGCTTGCTTTCCATTGTGGCCTGTATCTTAGGTTGGTAAATTTGTATTTCTTTTTGCATTTCTAGTGAACGATGATCTAACTCTGCCATTGTCACTTTAAGGCAATGAAACAACAGTTGAAGTAAACTTTGTCACTGTTGGTTTGTTTTAATGAAAATTATTGTAAAATACCTTTTGTTAACTAAATTACCCTAGTTACTGGGGAGAGGCAGGCTGGAGCAGTTATGTAGATAAAGCTTCATTCATGTTCACTACATACCTATGAATTTTGCCCTGTCTCAAGTGAAAGATGAAAGGAAATAGCCCTAAGTTGTGCCAGGAGAGTTTAGATTTGATATTACAAGAAATTTTTATTTTATAGAAAGGGTGGTTGGGCACTGTTGGAATAAGTTGACCAGAGAGGTGGTGAATTCACTGTCTCTGGAAGCATCCAAGAGGTGTCTGGATGTGGAACTTGGGGATATGGTTTAGGGGTGATTATGGTAGTGCTGGGTTCATGGTTGGACAGATGATCTTGAAGGTCTCTTCCAACCTTAGTGATTCTGTGAATTGAAACAAACTCATGTTTTCTTTAGGAGCTCATGTTACAGCTACTGATTTGCCTGAAGTTCTTGACAATCTCTCATATAATATTTCAAGAAACACACAGAACTTAAATATGCACAAACCTGAAGTGAGAAAACTGGTATGGGGAGAGGGCCTCAATGAAGACTTTCCTGTATCAACTTACCATTATGATTTCATACTGGCAACTGATGTGGTGTACCATCACGGAGCTCTGGAGCCCCTGCTAGCAACAATGGTGTACTTCTGTAAGCCAGGAACAGTATTACTATGGGCAAATAAATTCAGATTCAGTACAGACTATGAATTTTTGGAAAAAGTTTGCAATATATTTAACACAACCATTCTAGCAGAATTTCCAGAATCAAATGTCAAGCTGCTTAAAGCCACAGTAAGAAAGAATTAAAGAGAAAACTATTACTGATCTTGATTTAGTGGCAGCACCTCACAGACTGGAATGCTTTCCAAGATTATACTGCACCTTCTGTGCATTTATGGTTGTGAAGTTGCAGTTGCATCTGAGTTTTGCATTGCAAGTATAAAAAAACCCAGCAAGGCAAAAGGTATAGCAGTTTGTCTCTGGTTGATACATGTGACCTGTTCAAACTGACCAACTCCCCTCCACTGAAGGAACAATGTGACTAAGAAGGCTTCAACAAAAAGCATTGATCTTCTGGGCTGCACTGAACCTCTGCTGTTTGTAAGCTGCTTTCTTTCAGCAAATTTTATTTAGGTACTCATCCAGAAACCAATACAATTTTTAGCTTCAGTATTTTTATTCATTATAAAATCTTTTGAAGTATCAGAGTGAACACGGTGGTTTCCTGATCTTCAACTTTGCACATTTATTCTGCTGTGTTTTATACTTTTAACATTAATAAACATCTATGTATAGCTTTACAATATCTGATCAAGATGTAACTGTCTGGCACTTTTATACATGTATCAGCCTGATACTCAGCTTCACTGGGATTTCTGAGTTCGCCTGAAATCACTCCGAAATGAAGAGTTTTGAAAATTTACAAGAGTACCTATGTATCAGCAATTCTGAGAAACATTGTAACAGTTTGAGAGGTTGAATTTTTCTTAAAAACATTAAATGTAAACTCTTGCAAACAATACAGGTGTCCATCATTTTCATCTAATAAGTAAGATTTTAGCTACTCTTGAAGTAGCTTTAAGGCCTTCATACAATTGAAATTAAGATCAAACATGTTAAAATTCAGTGTACCATAAAAAATACAGAACTTTTACAGGTTTGCAGTTAAAAGTAACAATTCAGAACATAACATGCATGCAGTAATCCTTTCCAAACAAATTCCAAATCCTTGATGTTGGCAGTTCTGGCACATCCATTGCCAGCAATGGGATGCACAATAAGGAAACTCCCTGATGACAGGAGTTAGGTTAACAGGTATTAAGCCATACCCAGGTGCCTTTACTGATAAATACACACAATTTAATAATCAGCATTCAGTAATGAAAACATGCGTTCGAATAAAAAGTCAAACTTTTCCTATCCTGTCCCATATAAAACCATTTTAATTTTACAATTGTTGATTCTCTAGAATACACAATAATCAGGTGGATACATGACAGGAAGCCAATTTGCAGTGAAAGTTGCACAATGAGTCCATCCAAGCAACTTCATTAGCTGAAGAAAAAAAGCACACATTAAAAAAAATGAGTCTTACTCTTTTTAACATCTAAATCTAAACAAACACTGCACTGATATCAACATTTCACTAAAAATATCTCTTATCAGAAAGGCAACAGACTGGAGATCTGGTAAGCTTTGAATTCCTCAGTCCTGAAAGGGGACTCCTTCTCCCAATTCTGTACCACATTCTTTCAACATAATGCACAAGAATTTAATCTTAGGAATTCCCATTAATTCTCCACTAAGTTGTATGAGTAGTAATTACTATTAATAATAGTAAAAATTAACAGTGGTTAAACAGCAATGTAAGGGGATTTTTATGCAGAAATCTTTTGACTAAGTTGTCTCTACTTTCCTTTATGCCCCAAAGTAAGTTCCAAAAAGTAAATCTGCTAAAAACAACAGTTACTCACAAACAAGTTATTCTAGAAAAAGGAAGGGAAAAAAAAAAATCACTGTTTAAAATGAAGACTGAGTTAAAGTCAGCCTGGATAAAGTTAAAATGTTATATTTAGTGCTTTCTAAAATGAGAAGAGTACAAAAAATTCCAGAAGACTTATATCTTACTTTTGAAAGCTTACACAGCACAAACACAGCCCCTTTACTTGACTCCTTACCTGAATGCAGTTTTTTAAGTTGTCTTTTGTTGGCTTTTCTTCTGCAAGTTTTGTGGCAAACTTGAGACCTCTTCCATACATTTTATTTACCAATGCATGCTTATAGGCAAAAGTCAAAACCTACAATGCAAATTAAAAAAAACAAAGTAAATTAGGTACTTTAGTATCTTACAAAGCTTCAAGTAATATCAAATTCTGTTCAGGTAGCAGAAGTGATTCAAAGTGAAACATTTACACAAGATATTTGCAGTATAACAGATGATTCACAGTAGTAGTAGTAAACATAAATTTCCACTATTTCTGACTTCACAAACATATTTGACTTCAGAACTTATGTAACACAGATGTCATTATTTTAATTTTTTGTCACATTTCTAGCTTCTTTGGATTTCCATTCTCTACAGGCAACTGTATGGCATATTAAAAAGATAATTAAAGAATCAGGCAGGTATATTTTTGACCCACAGAAGTAAAAAACAATTTGAGAATTTTAATTGTAACTTGTAAAACAAGTATGGATGTACATAGTGAATGATACATACAGACAAAGACAGAGAAATGCACATAATTATAAACAAGCAATGAAGACAGGTAAGCATGAAGACAAGCCTCAGGTTTCAGGGCAGCTCCTCACTATTGGTAATTTTTTAAGAAGAGATTATAAAAAAGCTCCTTCTTGATAATATTATTTCTAAAAATCAGCTTACAATCCTTTCCAATGCAGTAGTTCATGTGAGCAAATTAATGTGTCTACCTAAGACCTAATGTAAAATAAATCAGGTTCTTAACACCTGAACACTGATAGTGTTCAGGGTGTTGCAAGATGGTTCAAACCATTTCACCAGCTACAGCACTAAGAATTGGAGCAATCAAGACACTTTCATATATTCCCTTTGGAACACTCATAATAAACAAGATACTTTTTATTTTTTACTGAAGAGCAACATAGCAGTAAAGTTGGTGAATATGGTGGTGCGTCCTCTGTTAGCTGTGTTTATGAAATCTCTTATTAGAGCTTGCTATTCATTTCCCCTCATTAATTACAACATTTTTCCTTTGCTCTGACTCCACAATAAAGGTTGAAGTTATCTGACTTAAAATATCCCATTAAGAAAAGATAATAAATACCCTTCAAGGATGTTCAGAAATATGTTTTGCATTACAGAAAAAAAAATTATCAAGAATATAAACATTAAGGAACCAGAGATCTGAATCTTGCAAGGAGTGAAGAACCTGTCTAGTTTTAGCAGCCTGAACACTTCCACTTAGTGTTAATCACATGCACAAGTCTTTGCAGGATCAATAAATAGTTAAAATATAGAAAAGAAATAAACTTAATTATCAAGCAAGTCAAGGTGTAATTTTGAAGCTTCAGGATACTATGCCAAAGTACTCAAGAGCTGCTCATTCCTCTTCTGTCTTCAAATACTTATTTTGCTGTGTTGAAATACTTACTTAAGCTGTTGTAGCTTACAACACACACATATATGCAACAATGAGCATACAGCACCATTCACATATACAATTTTCCAAATATTGCTATTGGAAAAATACTCTGCATGCTGCATTCTCAATCCAATTATTTTGGATATTTTCCTAAAGCAAAACACATTAGCAAACATTTCTGAATAACTGCTCAGTGGATCTATTAGCAGACTTAGTTAGCTAAACTAAACTTAAAAAAAAATTCTCTTCTATAAAAGATGATAGAACCACAAAAAAAAAACAACAACAAA
>VWYO01013930.1:312448-362437 GCA_013400275.1 Rhadina sibilatrix | reverse complement strand
TTTTGTTTTTTGTTTTTTTTTTTTTTCACTACTCTTAAAAGCTTTTCCTTCGTAATTATCTGAAGTGATTTGGTAATTTTACATGATTATCAGCAAATACCCTGGTCACTCTGTCTTCCACTAAAACACAGCCATATGTGACAGTTTTTAGAAACTAATTAACATCAAATGTTAAAAATACAAAGTCATAACCTCCCTAAATTAAAAGCTACATAACTGATCACCTACAATGGATTTTTTATTTCCCTTCTGGAATTGCTGCCTTGAATGAAGGAGAAAAAAAATTCAGCTCTCAGGACCAGGAACTCTGAAATATCAGGGAAGTCTGTTCTAATAAATATGTAAGTGTAATTATTTCTAAGAGTTTCCTCCTTTACCTCTACAGACATTACTGATAGCAAAACACAAAACTTCTCTTGTCCATAGTGGAAGAGGCTACAGCATGCAGGATTAAACAGGGTAGGGATGCTGCACACTTCCGTGTGTACAGCTACAAGAGCACAGAGGTTAATCAAAAATATTCCCTGGAAAGTACAGAAAGAAGCAATTCAATAAAGGAAGCAGCTTTTTTGTGGAAATCTCGTACTGTCTTACACCCTTCCCTTTATCTCTACATTCACTTGAACAGAGATGGGCTTACCATGGATTTGACAGGCTTGGCAAAATCTCTGTGGAAAAAGGTCGTAAAGGTCACACAACAACAGGGACATCATGGAAAAGTATAAGGGAGGAATGTACAAGGCTGTGCACACAAAGGCAGTGCAGAATTCCAGAAGAAACCATCAGAAACCCAACATGCAAATGAAAAAAAAAAAACTGCTCTGGTCTCTTACCTTGCTGTCAAAAAGATCAGTCCATTTTGTTGTTTCCCAGAATGTCTCTGTCAAAGCTTCTGAGCAGCTCTCATGATCCTCATCTTTGCCTTCTGCATCACTGGAAGCAGCCCCTTCTTGGGTCTGCAGATGAAGAAGTTGGTCAGCCAGCGCACTTCCCTTTCGACAAAGTGCATCCACTAAAGTACTCTTCTGTTTTTCCATTTCACTAGGGAGAAAAAAAAAAAGTATGAAAAATATTCAGAATCTTCTGCAAATATCTCCTTAAGGACAGAAACAGCACTAACCCAGTTTAAGCTAAAAAGTTTACAGTAGTTAGCACACACAATTAGTGTTTACTATAGTGTTTACTATAAATTAAACTAATCATAAAGGATTACCTAAAGACATTATGCATTAAAGATACTCAATCATTCTTCTAATTATGAAATGCCTTAGATGACTTAAGGCAAGGGCAAGTCAGGATTCTAAAAGTAAGTCAGCATCTAGAAATACAGCTTTATAGCTCCTGGCATTATAAACAGAGTTGAATCCACCACTAGCATAAGCAGATATAATTCTGCTGACTTCAAAGGAATTGCATCCATTTAAAGCATCATTGAATTTGGTGTTTAATTTCAGATGTTATATTCAAAACACATGACCTAATGGATCAACTTACCAAGAAATGTTTAGAATTAAATTTATTATGTCAAGGCTTTCCTTTTATACCAGCAATTCTAGAATTACACACAAATCTGAATTCAAGATAGCTAGAACAGATGGACTAGCTTTAGAACTGAAATCTGGTATTTTATAGATAATCAACAAAGATGCACCTCCCATTTTAAGGGCCTAATAAATATTCAGATCTGCTGTTCTGTTACTAGAACAGCACCATGCTACACACAGCAAAATCCATCACTTATTCTCCAGACTAAGGTGTCACCTTCAAAATACTATCTTCTAAGGACATACATACTAATACTACAGAGGAACAATCTAAAACTAAAGAACAATGGGTCTCAAAAATACTCTGAAGCATGGTGACCACACTTTTCACAAATGAAATCTCTTTCTTTAGGCTGATGTAAATTTTGTCTTCAAATACAGATGGGAAAGGTTGCAAAATATAAAAGGCAAGTAGCATTCCAAACAGATACTTTTAATACTCCAGTGGTCTCTCTGAGGGAGGGATTAAATTTGACACAACAACTTAATATCCCATTTTTCTGATACATTTAAATCCTGAAAGAACCCTTGTTTATTTTATTGAGTAAATAAAAGAGTAGAAGTTTCAGTGTCCCTGCATTTCTGGAGATATAATAAGAAAACAACAATTGTGCAGTCATATTTTAAATTGCTTGTGCCACAAAAAAATAATACAAGTCATCAAAAAAAGATACAGTCATTCAATTTCTTACATGCAGAGACAAAGTACATAGACTACAGAAATAGGATGCAGGAAAATTATTTACTGGGTAGGTACTTTTTTATAGTAGTTGCATCAGGCCTGGGATCAGTCTTCATGGCAAAATATACTGCTAATGCTGTTTGATCAATATGAGAGATTACTGTATTTGCAGCTTCAACGATTTCATCAAGTCTTTTCATTCGTTCCTAAAAGAAGAATATAAAGATGTTCAGCACCATGAAATCACACTACTACATTGTTGATTCTACTATCATCAGAGTGATTGTAAAGCTATGAAAAAATAACATTTGGTAATTCAACATATTCTTTTCTCCACTTCATTCAAATTTTGCTTAAAACAACCCAGAAAGTCGTCAAGATTTCCTGCATACTTAGTACATTTCACTGAAAACAAACTGTGAAATATGAGGTTGGAATATACAAAATGCAGAGTTTACAGAAAGAAAATCACCTTTCAGCACAAATCAGTACTCCTATATAATGTAGCAGTTATTCAATTCAGAAATAAATACAAAATCAGAACCAAATGAAGAGAAAAATATTCTAGCTAGTGGCATATGCACAAAGGTGTTTGTCTTCAAGATAAAAAAAAAATGCAAACTCTTCTGTTGACAGTTCCCATTTTTGAGGACAATGATGGAAGCTGGATTTCGTTAGCTGTGTCACTTCAGGGGGTTACTGTCCTCAGCTGTCTGAGTTCTGCTGCTAGGAGAAATTACCAGTCCAGAAGAGGAACAGAATAGGATGTGTGTTTGTCTCAGTGGCCACTATTCAGAATAAAAGTGTTGTAGACTAAATAAGTAAGAAAATGTAAAATGTGTTAAAATGTGTTTAACTGAACAAGGCATAACTAGATGAGCAAACACATTTTGGTTAGGCATACTTTCTTTTATTCTGCTGTGGGAGTAAGTAAATCACAGTCAAGGGAGGCACCTCTCACTCTAATTAGAAATTTCTGCTTTTTAATACTAAGTACAGTCACTTTAAGTTCTAATGTGCACAAAGAAAGACTTAGTTGTTTAGGCTACGTGGGTATATTGAGACAAATCAAGTTGAAGAACTGTTAGTTAACCTTTTCAGAATCCAGCTGATGAAGTCTTGCAACATACAGAGGAAGATGATTAGGAAATGCTTCTTTCAACTCACTATACATGTCAGTGGTATCCAGCCTAGAAGAGAGGAGGATATAGCATGAAAGTACAGATTCTGAATATTTTTGTGAACTTCAAGCTGCTTCAAGCTTGTGCAGTAATGACAAGTAGACATACTTGGTCATCCACTGTATTTTTAGGTCTCTTAAAGCTTCAGCAAATTCTTCTTTTGCATCTTTTTCTTTTTCCTGTTCTTTTTCTTTCTCTTTGCTGCCATTTTTACTCTTTGATGGTGATGGTATCAGATGATAATGAACAGTAAGGACATCCTGGAGGTGGGAGAAAAGACATATACTCAGAGGGAAACAGTACACTTTTTTTTATGTCATATGAAAGCTAAATCATAGCCAGCAACTACTCTAAGCTACACATACAGTGAGTAACAGTTCTGAGAGCAAAGATATTAGACAATAAAAACTCAGGAACTGCTTTAAGTTTTTATTCTAAGCAATGCAAGAATGTAAATATTAAACCAGCACACTAGGTATAAGAAAAGAAAGCCTAAAATTTAGCCATTTGACATTTTTACATTCACATAATTTTATATAATATTAGTTGGGAAATAAGGAAGGTGGTTTTCTGTTTGCTGATAAAAAAGCAAATAACTTGGTTAAAAGGGTAAGTGAAAAGAGACAGGGCTCCTATCCTACAAATATGGCAATAAACAAATGAATAAAGATGGCTGAATTATAAAAAATAATACCATGGTAGGATAAACATGAAACATGTCACAGGATATGTTTATTCCTCCCAAGATACTATTTCTTCCATGTGCATACTGAATTAGCTGATGCATCCACAGCCAACTGATTTCCACTTTGCTGCCACAGACTTTCCAGTTTCACCTGTATCTCAGTTCTAATTAAGTAGACATGACAGCAAGACTTTTTTTTAAACCTTAACTGGTAGCACAGAAATATCACTATAGTTTGAGGTCATGTTATACTAGTCAATAACCACCATGAGAAAACCAGTTACAGCTATTTAAAAGGAAAATCCTAACTCAGACCAAGTTCTTGAAGTCCATTTCCTGACAATTTACATATAAGTTTGCAAATAAGGTAGCATTAGATTCCACCCATCGCTTCTAAAACATCTAACTGCTGCATGAGGCCATTTGTTCCTTTTGGTTTTAATGTTGCAATCTCTAAAAAAGCCTCTTCTTAAACAGTAAGGGCACATGTCCCTTTACTTTACATTCAGGGTACTTCACAGAGAAGATCACATAAATTTACACCCTCTAGATACCACTATTCCATTGCAACATGGTGCAAAATACTGAGTTGCATGCTCAATTACTGTGGCAATATAATCATTCTTACCAATTGTTCCAAAATACATTTGTGGGAATGCTTCCCATAAACCAGGTCAGTATTGTGTAGTAAAATGAACCCTTGTGTACAAGACAGAGTTAGAGATACTTAAATAGCAAGTTTAAAAATTTTATTTGAACTTATAGTTCAAACAGACCAGCATCTTGCTGTGGGTTACTGAACACAATACTGCTAAAAGTGATTTCAAGATTCCCTTAAAACAATTTTTACAGCTACTTAATATGTAATCACAGTCACAACATGGACATTTAAATACTTTTTTTTGAGAACTAGTTTAGATAACTAATCTGCATTAAAGTGTAGCTTCCACAGGAACTATCCTGCATACATGCATTGCAAGTATGAAGTGCACAACCATTCAATACACCTAAATGAGCCTCCAGAATACCTAGGCCAAAGCACGACAAAACAGGTCATGGAAGTAAGTACACAAAGGAAGATATAAAGGTCAAGAACATGGTGTGGCGATCACTCAGTTAATTAGAATAGAAGAAAGCAACAATATAATTCACTAAAGCAAAACAAATATTTTAAGTCTAAGAAGCTAGTTCAGCACAAAAATCTTAATTTACAATACATTCTAAAAGATGTCCTTTATCGAAACTAGTATTTTCCTAGAAAGAAACCTGCCTTTCAAAAAAATATTCTCCCAAGAGTTGAGGATTTTCTTTTTGAAAGTCCATTTTCATTTCACTTGGCAGCATATTTTTGGAGTCATATATCTAGACGACCTCTGCAGTCTCAAGCCTTGTCTCTATGAGAAGGCTCTACAACTCTGGTTTAAGTTTCAAACCAAACATAATTGGATTAACAAAATCTCACTTATGTGGATAAACACTTGCTTTTTGAGAGACTAACCCTACGTAGCTAAGCCATCAACAGTAAAACATCATCTCCTCATTCTCTCACATAGGTACTTTTGGTCTCATGAGGTTCTGCAAGCTGTGCAAACCATGACCACTGAAAACAATGAGCTTTAGACCCAGGCACCCTCCTCTCAAAAGCACTTACAGAGCTGACTTCTCCACAGACCTCAAACTTATTCCATGGGATAAACAGTTTAGGTTATTATCACATTTAACTAACTATTACAGGGCATTAAGATGGACAGAAGGCTCCTTTATTTATTTTATCTGCAAACACTAGGATCATTTATAATACTTGGCAACTCCCTAGGTACCAGAAGATCTCAGAATGGCACAGTCATTGCCACTACAGAAACATTCATCATTAGGGACTAAGGAGAAGAAAGACAGCTCTTCACAGTTCAGCACTCCAATCTGTTTTCTTATTCAAATTTCTCTCTGACAGGAACAGAATTCCTAGAGTAGTGTATTGGATTTCAATTTTATATATAACCATTAAAAAATAGCTATAGATGGAGAGAGACAGCAAGTGTGCACATTATCCACTGAAAAATTACTTTAAGGAAACTTGCAAGTTTATCCTTTAAAAAGATAGGCAGTATTGGGAAATTGCAAAGCATACAGGATGTGCTTTGGTCAGCATACTCTGGAGTCTAGTAAGCCTCACTGGGTTAGTTTTAACTGAATGACAAACTACACACACAAGCACAGTGCCATCAAAACAGTTACTGTTTAAAAGAGCTTAATTAACAGTTGATTTGGCTTCAAGATTTCAATTTAGATTTCTGTCTGGTGTTTTAATATCTAGTACTTTATATGTAAAACACATATAAAACTATTGTTATTTGTATTTCAAAGCATTTGCAGCAAAGCTAACCACAGGGGGAAAAAAGCTCCCTCCAGGAACACATCCCAGGTCTCATTTTCCATTTAATAAGTATCTTCATATTAATGCCTATCCGCACATACAGATGAATATACATATGGAATTTGAATCTGCTTTAAGATGCATACAATTTGTGCAGTGTGGCTTATTTTTATGGCAACTCCGATTTAATGGGAAATTAATTAAGCTTTTTGAAGTTAACAGGCAGGCTTACATAAAATTGTATCAGACACATACTTCATCCTGTTTTTGAATGCTTCATGATTAAACAGGGATAGTGTCATAATGCTCAAAGGAAGTCACCCTTTTACATGGTGACTTCAAAACGGTATTTATAAGTCTTCCACTAATACTTATGAATATCTGCATAATGCATTTCTTGCTTTAAACTGTGGAAGAAAGAACAGGAGAATAGGGAAAAAGGTGTAAAAACTTTCCAACCTTTGGCTAAATGTTACACATTACTGTTCAAAAGCTACATTATGTAAAACAACAAAAAATATTCTTACAGACTTATTCTTAAAGTCAATGATATGTTTTTCATTCTAACTATGTTCTAGACAAAACTTGGAGACAAGGGAAAGAAGTAATCAGATTGTAACTACATTACAAATGAAAACAAAGACACCTGTTTATTATGTGGAGAGAACCCCCTGACATTTCTGTACAGTTACAGGAGAATTAACTGTCTTTGGAAAACTAGTCTGTTATTTCCTGGCCTAACCTTGAACTGCTTTTATGCAAAACCGAGTTGCAGTCAGGTGGATTGAAACCTGTTCAATGTCCAGGCCCAGAGGGCACCTGACACGCAGCTGGAGTTCACTAATTGTGTGCCCCAGGGGTCAATTCTGGGTTGAACCCTGTTTGATGTCTTCATTGATTACCTGGACGATAGGGCAGAAGGCACCTTCAGCATGTTTGCTAGTGGCACCAAACTGGGAGGAGTGGCTCATGTGCCAGGGAGTCTGCTGCGATCCAGAGGGACCTCAAAAGGCTGCAGAAATGGGCTCAACAGGAGCCTCATGAAGTTCAACAAAGAGAAAAGCAAGATCTGGAAAAGAATAAATCCAGGCACAGTACATGCTGGGGGCCATCCAGTAGGAAAGCAGTTTGGCATCCTGGTGGACACTAGGCTGAACATGACCCAGCAGTGTGCCCTTGTGGCAAAGAGGGCTACTAATCTTACAATCTGGACCCATCTCTGAAAAATATGAAAAATCTACATATACTTTATTGACTGACAGCATCACTGAAGAAATAAAGAAGTTTTCTGTGCTGGAAAACATTTTAACTGGATGTAATCTTATGACAGGGCAGGGTAAATACCAAAATTTTTAAACTGGGAAGGCCTTTGAGTTGCATTCTCAGAAAAATGAATTATTGGAGCTCTTACAGAACAATGGTCTAAAATACACTGTGTTTTATTTCACAGAATATGCTGAGTTGGAAGGGATTGAAAGATCATCAAGTCCAACTTCTGGCCCTGCACAGCACTATCCTCACTACCACACCATGTGCCTGAGAGCATTGTCCAAACACTTCTTGAACTGTGTCACACTGGTGCTGTGACCACTTCCCTGGGGAGCCTGTGCCAGTGCCCAACCACCCTGTGGGTGAAGAATCTTCTTCCAGTATCCAACCCAAATCTCCCCTGACACAGCTTCAGGCCATTTCCATGGGTTCTATCACTGGTCATGAGAAAGAAGAGATCAGTGTCTCATTCCTCCTCTCATGAAGAAGTTGCTGACTGCAATGAGGTCTCCCCTCAATCTGCTCCAGGCTGAACAGACCAAGTGACCCCTCCTCACAGGGCTTCTCCTCATACGGCTTCTCCTCTTCACGACCTTTGTTGGCATCTTTTGGACACTCTCTGATAGCTTAGTATCTTATATTGTGGCACTCAAAACTGCACACAACATCCAAGGTGAGGCTGCCCCAGTGCAGAGCAGAGCAGGACAATCCCACTGGTGCTGCTGTGCCTGATGTCTCCCAGGACATGCTTTGCTCTCCTGGCTGCCAGGGCACTGCTGACTCAGGTTCGACTTGCCATTGACCAGGACCCCCAGGCCCTGTTCCATGGCACTGCTTTCCAGCACTTCATTTCCCTCTCTGTACCCTACATCCATGGTTGGTCTATCCCAAGCGCAGAATCCAGCACTTTGCCTTGCTGAACGTCATTAGGGTTGTGATTGCTCAGTCCCCAGTTTTGTCAAGGCCTCTCTGCAGGGTTTCCCTGCCCTCAAGGGAGACAAGAGTTCCTCCCAGTTTAGTCTTGTCTGCAGACTTGCTCAGTACCCCTTCCAGTCCTGTGTCCAAGCCATTTATGTAGATGCTGAAGAGCACAAGGCTGAAGATGGAGCCCTGCAGAAATACACTGGTTTATGTACTGCTAGTACACTGATGAGTAATAGATGGAAGTAACAAGGACAGTTTTTATATTGGCTTGAGTGTTTTTACTGCTCAGATCTGAATACAAATCTCTGTTCAAAAATCAAAGGAAAAAAACCAAACCAAAACCAAAACAAACAAGCAAAAACCACAACAAAAAAAAACCCCACAAACGCCACAATCTCTGGAATCGGTTTAATAGGTTTTGTTATTCAAATTGTATTATTATCAGAGTTTAATTCCCTTGTTAGAGATTCACTTAGTGAAGATCTTATACCCCATTTACCAGGAAGCCATGCATTCACACGGGATTTTAAATTATCTTTCTGAAAGTGATCTGCATGATTTTCAGGTATGAAAATAAAACTCAGCAACATACACTAAAATCTCTCTTGGAAAGCCTAATCTCATTCCAACATGGTTATTACAGGAAGACCAGAGTAAGTTAGCAGGTTCAGCTTCCAGCTTACTATTCATAAAATAACAGAATATGACTATCAACTATGTTATTCATGGTTCTCAGGTCTTCTAACAAGAATACTGACTAACCCGCATGTCACTCCAGAACAAAGTACCTTGAAATCAAGAGAAAGTAAATACCTTTACAACTTAAGAACAAGAAAAAACCCAGTAACCTTATGTAGATAGTCTAGTGAAATGTATTTTTGCATTTTTTTAAACAAACTAACTGTTTCACACTGCTGGTAAAATATTGTATTACGATGTGAAAATACAAGAAAGCGCAATATTAAGCAGTTATACTGAAAGTCACCCCCCTTCTAAACTATCTTATATGTGCTCCAAAATTCATTCCGTGAATACTATTACTTGCTACATGACTGTATAAACTTTAGCTTCCTACTGTATGTTTTTTATGACTGTAAAGAAGACAACTCTCAATTTAGTAGAGTGGGAATACAGTTAGATATTCAATTATTCAATTTAAAGTGTTAGGTTCACATTGGATTCTCAATCTGCAGACAGAATAGGCGGAAACACTTGCCACAAAAAGTCTTTACCACAAACACTGAACATTCCTGAGTATTTAATAACAAGAAAAATTGTAGACCACTAACACCACATGCATTTTTACAGCACTTATTGCAGAAGTATACAGATGCTCACGTGCCTCTCAGCTATGTGTTACAGTAGTGTTTTATCATTCTACCAGTAAACTTACTTAAGGTGCTGAAGTAAATAACTGAGGTCTAAGCAGGTAGATGAGACAAATTAAAAACCAAGACTGGTAGACAAATTCTTTAAGTCATATGCAAAAAGACTTCAGTATATCTTTTTCAAAAACTAACATTCAGTACCTTTTTAAATTTTCCTTGTCGCTTTGCTGCAGACTGCCCCTGGGAGTTAGAATAACATACTGTAAGAAAACATGCACACACCACACAGGATGGAGACACCTTCTCTGTACAATTATATTTCCAACCTACAGATTTCCAACTTTTAGAGAGTCATATCTATGATCAAACATGCTCTTAAAGCATGCTCTTTCAGGTTTCAAAAATTAATAAACCAATGCATCACTGTATATACAATCCATTACTCCTGCAATATAAGCAAGCGTTGTTAACCACTTAGCTTCAATTAATAAATTACAGAAATTCACTCTCAGAATTTTAGATTTTTGACTGTTTAGTGGCATCGTTGTATTTCATAATAAATATAGACAAATTAGATACATTTTTCCCTACCTTGCATCCACGCACTGACTTAGAGACAACTTTGCTGCCTAGTCCTCCTTTTTTGTCTCCTGGTACATACTGAGGTTCACTAAAGGCAGCAGAAAGTATCAGATACTATTTGATACCATCCTTTTTCAATTGAAATATGACCATAACAGTAATGCCTTGGGCTATGACATGAGAAACACCTCAGCTAGAATTTCCTTCTGTGTAATATCCTAAGTTTTCTCCATCATATTAAATCTGACAGGCTGTATCTACCTATACCCTGCTTCCTATCCCAGAAACCACTGTACATAGCCACTTAGTCTGGTTTTAAAATATAACATGCAAGATTGCAACCAATAGTTCAAGGAAGTGCACAATTCTAACTAGGGAAACTAAATTACACTAGTGTAATGGATTTATCATGGATTTCATAAAAGCACACTTGTAACCTCACAGGAATCACAAAGAAATATTAAACTAGGTATTTTAGAGCTCCTAGTTACTGGGTTTTTCCTGATACATAAATTCTCCTGATACATGCTCACCTGCAGTTACATGCAATCTGCCCTAAAAATACAAGCAATTCAGATTGAATTAACTAAATGTTTATGCCCAACAAGACCTAAAGGTACATGCCAACCTACTCCTAGAAACTTATTTTCTATGAAGACATACTCTAGTTTTATAAATGTTGTTCAGTCACATTTAGTGATATATGGACATAGATCAAATACCTCTGAGTACCAACAATCAGTAGGATTGACTAAAATTTAGTCTCAGGCTTATCATCTGTTTAAAAACAGCTAAGGGAACCTTCTAAACACTGTAGCACCAGATACACAGAAAAGTGACATAGTTGCTATAATCACTGTTGCATATAAGTTAATGTCATACACGTTAAAAAATATTTTTCACAGGATGCTGTGTTATGAGCAAAAAAGATCCTTCGTCTTTTTTTTCTAGCCTCACACACAGAGATCTTATACCATTCTGTTGAAGCATACAATCATACTAGTGGTTGACAACATCAGTGTGTAGCAGGTAAGAAAATCTGTTTATGTATTTGAGTCAACAAAATTTCTACTACTTGGTAACAGTTACATATGTGTTTAGAAAGCACATGTTCTTGCTGAATATTGCATGCATGCAATGAAGAGTATTACAGAACCAACATGCACATAACACTATATGCACATATTTTTCATTCAAAAATTGCATTAAGCTAGGGAGTTACTTAAGGTCAATCTTAAAGGCTCCACACCAACAAGAATGCAGTTGTTTCTAGAAATAAAATATTTCAGAGCAAAAGAATTAAACCCCAAAATTCAGAAAACGCAATTATTTTGGAATTAGAAGATGAAAATAATAACAGAACTACTTAGAAGTTATGCTGACATTATAATGAAACAACTGCTTCTAAAATGTATTATGTTACCCAACCTAACGTTCTTTAAAGTACTAACCCCATACAATACAGCACTTCCTGGCATGCCATTTGCTTGCTCTAAAAAATTTCAGAAAAAATCCCCGTCATCCATTCCATATACTCACAGCTTTCTTTCCAAGTTCTGTTTTAGACAAAGTAAGACTTCCTGCAAGGTAACATCCTGGTCCTGCTCCTTTAGGTATTCTGTTCAAAGAAAATAAGTTCAGTGTTAAAACCAGGTTCACTAAGGTTCCATGGAAACTACAATAAAGAAGCCAAACAGGGAAAGAGCAACAAGCAATCACCAAGCCTGGACAGGCAGATACTATTAAAGTATCATTTTAGTGAGCTGCAGAAGCAGCTGCATAAATGCAGATGAAAAAACCAATACTTTGTAACTTACTTGTCATCAGGAAGAGATGTAACAAAGAATGGCTGACTGTGTTTTGGTGGTAAAGTCAAACTGTTGGACTTCTTCTTCCCTAAGAGCGCAAGGCTATGGTTTTCATAAATATCTAAGCTCAAGGTACTAGACAACCTATGAGAAACAATAAATGGCAGGTCTTTGATGCGATCCAGCTCACTGTTCTGCTCGTGACGAATTTGTAACCGAATAGTGTAATCTCCTTTTTCCAGTTTCACAGAATACTGAAAGAAAGAAGTTCTCATAAATGTCACAATTAAATATTTCACCATTCATAAAAAAAAACAACTCCAAACCCCAGAAATAAGACTGTCATGCTCATAGCTCTAGCCATTTAAACTATACTAGATTGCTTGGTTTTGGAATCTCCTGAAATCAAGAGTGCTTTCAAGACATGACAGTAGCCAAAACACATTTTGTACTGACTGAAAAAAATTAAATTTTCAGACCTCAAAACAGACTGACATAATTTGTTCCTATTAAATACTCTTTTAACTATTAAAATAATAATCATAACTCCTGATAAGCTTTCACTTGAAAACATCTGCAGGTTTGCCTTGATACACTTTTAAGTTACTGTGTTGGGGTGCTTTGCAGTTTAGATCACAGAATATCTGCTGCTGTCTCAAATGCCGTACCAATTTTCACACCAAGAGACCCAGTATTCCTGTGAGATGAAGTTTAAAGACCTGACAGACTCTTCATCCTGAGCTTGTTACTCAGGAATATGCAGATAACATCATCTCTATTACTTAAAAAAACCCCAAAAAACCAAAACAAAAACAAAACTAAGAATCCCTCCCCACTCCAAATCACCCAAGGAAAAAACCTCCTGACCCTGAATTTTTTAGCTTTGAAAGCATTCTTTCATTTTTATCAACCAACAGGGCAATATGTGGCTGTTTCATGCAGTAGTACGCCAAGTCTCCTTTTTGATACTGCTGCAGAAATACAGAAGGCAGCCCCAAGTAGAAAGGAACAACAACTCAGAACTACCCTGCTCCCAGAACCTCCCTCTCCTGGGCTAGAGAGTCATCCTTCCTGTTGGAATTTCTTCCTGGATTAAATAATTTTGAATTGCTTTAGAATTGTCATATGATGCCCAACACCAGAGATTTACAGCTTCATAGTCCACCAGGTCTAAGTGACAAAACACTGTGGTGATGTCTAGATTTTAAAGCATCTTAAAAATGCAGGTTAAGGAACAAAAGTTTACATAATGCAATTTCTGAAAATAATTTATAATCTTTAAGCCATGTCTCTTGAAACTTTCGTACACTTCCGGAATGATCAATCTATCAAAATTAACATTACATTGATGATGTTCAACTGTGATTTTAGATTAGTAAAAAACAGTTTCAAATTAAAAAATTATTTTTTTATGACTTTTTTTCGTTTTTAATTTTTTTTTAATTTCTCTCTACTTCCCCCATGATCCAGACACACTGTCTGTTATGGTAGAAACGGATTCCCATAAAGGGTAGAGTATCTGCAAGTGTTGGCAAAAAACTCCCTTTCAAAGATAGCAACAGGAAGCAAAGCTGAAGCATGAAAAAGACTGTTTGAAGACATCAACAGCACAGAGGACAGCATTCATGAATACATTCATGAAAACAGAAGCCTCTATTCTATCAGCACACAAGTCAGACTACAGGAAAAATAATGCATCCCTTCCACCTTGCATAGAGAAGTTTAAGGTATTGTCTTTGTAAAAAAATCAAAACAAAGAACAACATGATTTTAAATTTATTTCTTGAAAAGCACTAGGCAAAATCACAAGAAATCAGAAGTTAAGAGCTTTTTCTCTTTCTCCTTCCTCAGGAGATAAAAAAAAAATCATGTTCTATTTTATGGACACATATCTGCCTTTTTTTGATACAAATACATCACCATTGAACCCGGTATGTCTCCTTGTGAATATATAAGAACATGAAAACTATGCATCAGAAAATGTAAAGAGCTAACAGGAGGCCTGGAAGGTGAAAAAGAATGAACACTTTCACAGTTTGCAGCAAACAAAAGGTAAAATAAATACATTACTCTGTACCTGGTGTGGATAGGCATCTCCTGAACCCATTTGTCTTTTGTTCTGGTCAAAAATAATCCAGAGCTGACTATCAAATTCAGATTCGTACAACAATTCACAAAGAAGTGGACAGCTTGGAGTTACTTCTCCACTCTTAGGCTATTAAAAGAAAGGTAAAGGCATTTAATCTACTACAGAATAAAACAAGTACAATCCTTACATGCATATTCAAAAAGATAACTGAACTGTGGCCTGTTTCAAACAACAGTAGCTTTTAAAATGGACCAAATCAGAATTTTGACTGTAGAGAGTCTAGAGTGTGACTCTAGACCTCCTTTCTGAGAGAAAGCTAGTTAAAATTAAGACCTGGTTTTATTAAGACCATGCTATGTTTATTAATTACTTATAAAAAACAACTACAATAACCCTTACCTGATGGAAGTTATAAGTCAAAATCATCTCATACAGTTGACGATTATTTGGTAAAATATCTCTGGAGCCCAAAGGTTTTATTTTCGCACTCACTGGTCTGCAGTTAAACAACAAAAGGTTCTCTTGAGAAACACGTATCCCCCATCAACATTTGTCTTGCTTAAGTAGAAACGTTCTGAGGTACAACTGAATTCAGCACATGCCATAACATCTCATCTATTGTAACTATCCAAGCAGCATAAATTCCTCAGTTAAAATTTATGTCAATCCAAAAACAAGGTTTAGTGACACTACAGACACTGCCAAAAAAATAGAAGCCAATGGAGTAAGCATGTCTAAATGCTCGAAATTAAAGGCCACTAAAAGCTTAAGGAAAAAAAAAAAATCAGGTTACATTTCTAATATCCATGCTGAAAACAATACTTGTATTCGTAACTGAAAGATTAATGGCGCTGCAATTAGTAGACAGAACAATTGATAATTCCTTGTTACAGAAGGTTGTATCTTCAGAGAATGTAAGGAGCCTTATAGAAATCTGAGTAGTAACACAGAAGAATGTACACTACAGAGTGTATATGTTAACTGAGATACGGCTGGGAAAAGCAGCCAAAGTTCAGGGCGGCCAAACATCTTAGACCTCAAATGTCAAGGAATACAAACAAAATAATAACAATACAGGAAAAATCTAAGCTTCAGAAATAAAGAATAGCAGAATCAGGGTGGTCTGGCATCATTTAAGTTTACATTTCATTCATTAGATCAGATAACCTCTAACTACATGATCAGAATTTGCCTCTAAGGTTCTGCCAGCTCTTTCATCACCAAGGGCACAGACCAGTCATCCAGTAAGATATGGGTGCTGGGTCAGACCACAAGTCCATTTAACTTGCATTTCCTAGTCTAGTAGACACTAGATAAACTGCTGACAGACGTCTTAAGAACTGACTAATACCACACATGATATGTCTCCCCTAACATTCACCCTGTCTCCAAGCATTTGAAATAAGAGACAGAATGAAAAGCCATTCAGTAATTTTCCCTCTGTGTTATGACTCATTGGTTCATTCAAGAGACACTATTCTTGCCCTAATTTGAATACATAAATATTTCTCCATAGTTTACTTAATTGCAGTTCATTTACTGTCAGATGAGAGCCTTACAAAGATTGAAGAGCATTTCCATTTTTCCAACCAAGAATGAGGCAAAGCTACATTAAGGGACTGTTTTATTTCCTCACTTAGGGCACATCAAATGGATTATTTCTGAATCTAACATTAGGTGATATATTCATTAAATTCCTGGCAACCTCAATTCCAGTTACAAGTATCCAAAAGCCCCTGACAGAGCCCAAAGTCTCCACTGACAGGCCTAAATAATAGAAGACTTTGAATTAATGACCACTGTGAAATTGTCTGTCCCCCACCTGAAAAGTACACTTGAACCACATGGCATTTCTTTATCCCTCTGAAGTGACTAATTTTAATCACTGCTGCACTAGTAAATTTTCCAGTGAATTTCTTCCTCCAAATCAGCATGTATCAAACTAACAAGGTAAACACAGCTTTCCACAAAAAAACCCTGCACCAGATTCTCCAAAAACATTTTTAATCAAGCAAGAGAGAGAACATAGTCTTCTCAGGTCAAAATATGGCAGGATCTCAAGCAGCCCCTTGGAAAAAAACCCCTCAAAAAACCAAAACAAAATTAAAAAAAAAACAAGACAACAGTAGCATGTAATAACCCAAATAACTCTACAATATTTTTCTTTAGATATTAAGTGTCTTTTACCTTTAAGTGTTTGGAAGCAGTGGAATATTTGTATAAATTTTTCTTCTTTCAAATTAGCTTAAGGAAAGTAATTTGTATTGGAAAATTCACTGTAAAGAAGAGAATGCTGAGAAATTATTGGTGCTTCCAAAGTAACTTTGAACTTGACCGGAATATTTTTGAAATCCTGAATTTCACTGCTAATGTGTTACTGTTTAAACTGTACATATGAGTTTTCCCAGTCTCCCCAAACAGTTCCCTAGAAACTCTACCTGAGTGTTTGAACCCAGCTTTTCAGATTTATGCATGGAGCAATATCTTCGTATTTCAACAGGGACTGAACATCAAACCGTACGATGCCTTCTGAAGCATGCTAGAAGAAGAGAATAGAACAATTATGCATACACTTACAACATCAGATGGGGACCACCTGTAATGACCCTCAAAAATACATCATAAGCTGTAATTATTTATACTTTAACAAGTAATACTGTGTAATTTTGAAAGTGTCGTAAGTGCATCTCTACAAGAGCAGATAATACTGGGACTTGCAAAACTTACATAAATAAAACTTAAGCTCCAGTCGTTAATTTTTTTCCCTTCCTAATTTAAATATTTTGTACAGAACTTGCAAGTCATACTTCAGGCAGGACTGCATTTGTGCATTTAGGATGATTAACTTTCAATATGCAATTCATTATGTACAATACAGAATATTAAACAAGCATTTTATGGTGCTTGCTAGGACTATTATTACAGAATAGATTAACGCTGCAAAAGAGAGACAATACTGCATACATAGACTTGGTGATAGGCAAAATAATTCAAAAACTTTATTTCTAGCAGTATTCCATGACAATGACACTAGCATATGAACATTATTGACATTTATTTTATGGAAGTTACTGGTGCTCAAAAAGGAAGGGCAAGACCATTTGTATTTTTTTATTTTTCACTGCCCATTATTCATTCAGTATAATCCTGCTGGGCTGGGGGCAGCTTCTGTGTACACCATCACCAACAGCTCTTTCTTTTTCTGTTCTACCAGTTCAAGACCTGGTACCTTAACACACTACACCCACTCTTTCCTCCTCAGTTTATCCAGCTCTTAGAGTCTGAACACATCCAAATTCACCCACGGGACAGCTACAATTTGCTCTGGCCTTTAACAGAAGGCAGGAGTCAATACAGATTAGCATGGTGCTGCTTCATGAAGTACCACGTCTCAAAGAGCTCTCTCCTGAAGGAGGCAATGTCAAGCCAAGCCAGGTTGCATAGGACAGTAAAGAACAGGAGCAAGACAAAGTACTGTAAAGCAACTTTTTCAATCTTTTAGTATCACAGATCATTAGGAATCATGACACTGTCCCACCCACTGTACCTTCAACTGCCCTAAATAATGAATCTCAAGCCAATCACCACATCTCAACAGAACACTGCATAGAAAATAAATAATAATGACATTTTATTCTGAATATGGTATTAAGAGTGCTGTTGTTTTAGCAATGGTAGTCTAGATATTCAATTTCAAGAACTGTGGTCCCAGCAAAGTTACATAAAAGACTAGGTACTTTAAGTATATTTATATTTTCAGCCTTTTAGTCTGTTTTTTTTCTACTGGTGTGGAGTTTAGGTTCTTTGTTTGGGGTTTTTTTCCCTTTCTTTTTTCATTACTGGTTTATAATAAAAAGGCATAGAAGAAAAATCATAAATAATGGTAACTGGCATTTCTCTGGGACTGAACTCCTATTTAACAATTTTTAAGAGAGAGCATCAGTGTCTCATGTACAAAAATATTTTCACTGTTTCTAAATAGAGGCAAGAAGGAAGAAAAGCTGTTTTTTTCTGAGATACCATAGGACTTCACAATAATTCAATATAAGCACTCTGGAAAACTTACCATGTTTAGCTGAGGAGCACCACAAAGTACACCATGGAAAGAAATTGTGTAATTAATGCTAACATCACTAAGGCTTGCCCACCACCGAGCAACACAAAATTCAATGGTTTTTCCAGCCTGGAAAAGCCAAAAGCACAAAGTTAGACTCCAGGTCCCATCTCCCTCATCTATTGACACCATCCTCCCTAAACCCAAGCAAAAAATAAAAAAAAAAAAAAAAAAAAAAAAAAAAAAAAAAAAAAAAAAAAAAAAAAAAAAAAAAAAAAAAAAAAAAAAAAAAAAATCAGAGTACAACTTAAAAAAGACCTCTTATGTCCAGTTTACTCCAATTGTACAGGTTTGTACAGTATCAAGTAAGACATTATACTTGGTTCAGAAAACACAATTCCAACAAAAGAGCATGACTGACAAATGCTTCAAAACAAAGAATGCTGGGGTATACCCTACACAGAAAGGTACTGCTTTTAAATGTTCTGTCTTCCATTCTTATCCCTCAAAGGCAGACAAGTTAGTTCATAGATCAGTTTAATGTGTGTCCCCTAAAAAAAAATGTATTAGAAGAAGAAATCTCACTCTCTCCCGAAGTAAGAGGACACAACTTGATAGTTTTGGGTTAGTTTTGGTTTTGCCTCATTGGTGGGGTTTTCTGGGTTTTTCTTGTTTCAGTTTTTAAATAACATGATGAAATAATGTGTCAATAGGACCAACATAGCTTATGGTTCCTCACCTGATATTTCCACAGAGTAAGGGACTGAATTGCACAGAAGTTATAACTACTCTTTGGGCATAAGAGCTATACAACTAAACTGAGCAAAGCAGGAGACAAACCTGAGGAGACTCTGTTATCCACATCCCATAACTGCTAGCTCATTCCCTGACTGTTTTGGACTCTTGAGCTAGCATTATCCAAGCTAAGACTCCTCTACCTAGGATATATGAATGTGAGCCAGTCAGTTACCCTGGCTTCAAGATGAAGATGTCCCAGACTACTGCATTAACCACTAAAGGCTAATTATGCTTAACTATTCAACAAGTGAAAGCTCCTGCTTGAAAGGGAAATAAACTGCTTTGTATAAACAAGTACAAACAAATTGAAGAGATTAACATGTATTATATTACTAAACAGTTCAGAAACATTAGCAAGCTATTAGAGAAATTTTTAAGACTGAAAATTCGATGTATTGACTACTGTAACAAGCACACAATGTCTTGGGTTTAGGGTTTTTCTTAGGGAAAAAAATCCCAAATAAGTTATGTTATACTGCACTGATACATTACTTTATTTAGCCCATCCTAAGGCAACTTACTAAGACAGGAAATGCTTCAGTCACTGAGCCTTTTTCTGGTAAGGATGAAAATTTGTAGAACTCATGACTTCTGTATGCTTTTTGTTTCACGAGCTGAACAGCATGAAGCACAAACTTGGCAGTCACATCAGCTGAACATGAACACACTGTCACTTCTAGATTAAAGAAAAAAAAATCTAGTCTGAAGACACAAAAATTTTAGAAGAAAAGCAGACATTCACCAGAGAAACACTACTTTCACAAGTAATTTGTGATTTAGGAAGTTATGCAGTAACTCAAGGGGCTCCATATATGAAAAACGCTTATGTATCCGTTCATTTCAAAAGTCCTTTCAGGTTAAAGGAAAACCGGAAAAAAGCTAAGTTCAGAGGATGGTTAAAGAGAAACATGTCTCAATTAAATGGCCAAAATTAATCCGACAGTACAGATGTATCATCTGTGTAGGACAGACTGCTGAATTCCAAATTAAGAGTTTTATCACTAACTTCAGTCTAAATGAAAGATTTTTGAAAGGATTATTTTTCAGTAATCTCACAAAGAAAGACAAGGAAAAAAACCTCAAGGAAAATAACTAAAACCACTTGTCTAAGAGCTTAAAAATCTAACAAATATTTGCATATTCATGGACCAAAACCTTCAGGATTTATTCAGGCAGAACTCAAAATTATTTAAAACTAACTTTGTCAAGTCTGACAGATGCAATTTTTTATTCAGTTTATGTGGTTATTTTCCTTACCAGCCCATGTAGCTCCCTGTGGAACATCAATGAAGTGCCTTCGGATCTGACCAGGTTTAAAATGAACATCTGTGTATGTCAGGTCATAGCTTGATGATTCATCTACTCTGTATGTCAAAAGGAAAACATGAATAGTCAAACAAGCTGTGAAGCCAATTTTTAAAGTATTTTTAAATGTAAAAATACTCTAAAAATGTGTACAATGAGGATATTTAGTCTTTAACACCGATTATTTTAATTCCACTAACGCAGAATCTGACAGCACTATGTATCCAAAAGATTTAAAATATCAGTTCCACCACACTGTGTAAACACCTTTCCTACCTCCCTGAAATTACAATACCTAAACGGAAATATCAGAAAATCCTCATTTTCAGTGGATCTGCTTTTCCTGGCTGAGTGAACTGCCACTGAAGTGAGCTAAGGTATGGAAGTAGCAATATCTCCATGGACAAGTTAAAGAACAGTTACTTTGCCTTTCCCCTTCAGGGCAGATTGTCCACCAAACAGGTTTAATAAAATATTTTCCTCCCTTATCAACATCACTTAAGTCTTATGCTTAAACCAACGATGGGTCCAATACCAACTCTAAACTCACTGTATTGAAGTCATGATCAAAGCTTATCCCAATGTATACAATGGCCAAATAATGCCCTCTGGCTCTATGTACTCTAGTTCACCAGGGCAAAAATGAAAAACCAAACTCCAGCTGACCTACACATATGAACAGTACATTTATTGATACTTTGGTCAACAACCCAGAATGCATCTGTAATGCTGAAGGGACCAGGAAGCTGCTGCCACTGTGGCTAAGCCACAGTGCCACCAGAACACACTGCTGTCATGACCAAATCTATAAAAAACATCACATCTGCTTAAGTTTGATATAACAATCTTTTCAGGTGTTTGTAGAAAGTTCAGGAATTCTGGATTTACTCACTTTGTCGGTATAACAACAGTGACTGGAACTCTGAACAGAGGGCCTGCATTAGGCATTGCTGTATCGTATCCACACACCTAACAAAATAAAATACAACAACTCAAACTCTTTGGTCAAAATCAAACTATAGAAGACAACATTCAATTTAAACTAATTGCAGACTATTTTGAATCTTTGTAGTTGCCACTGAGGAGAAAAGGTCATTTGATCACTGTCACCCTAGAAACAGTAAAACACCAACAATCACTGAGGAGAAAAAATATTTTTCCCATTTTGACTCATTTCACCAGAGGGAAAAAACTTAATCAATGCTTATTTATTTGGCTTATGTTTTCTATATGCTTTTATTTTTCAAACACAGATACTCAAAGTTCTACAGGCATATGCTATACAACATCACATACACAACTATTGCTGAACCCTTCAGTCTGTATAGTGAAATATCATGTGGCACTATTTTCTCATCTGTAAAGCTCACAGATTTTATTTCCTTAAAAATTATTTCTATAAAAAGTTGACAGAGACCCCATAAGGGCACACAATGGCAAAAATACTGCTCAGAGCACCAGTACTTCCTTACCTCTGTATAATGTACTCCTCCTCTCAGGCCACGTGGATCCACACGAATATTTATGTGTCGACACTGGTTCATGAGCTCTAAATGACTAGGACACTGGACCCACGATGCATTTGAAGTTAAAGCTAAATGAAGCTGAAGAGATATTCTTTCAGTGTTTTCTGTCAGGAAATAAATGATAAAAACAATTCAGTAACATAACAACGTGGACATAGTCCACTGTAACAGTATTCACCATTAAAATATACACATTGGTAAAATATAATAGGAATCAATTCCTAAGGACCCCTGGATCTCATTCTGCACAAAGGCAGTGTTCTATATTACTTCTTTTAACTCGACAAAAACACAATAGCAACAGTAGGCAGTAAAATAAAGGTGGTACTCAACTTTGAAATTCATCTCCCCTGAAACAGTCAAACCTGGCAAAGTCAAAGGTAGGCTGGTAAGCAATTCTTCAGTTACCCACAACATAGTCTGGAAGCAGGTATAAACTTCCTTCTACAGATAAATATTGCCTACTGCAGAGAAATACAATAAAAAGCAATCACATTGACTCTGAATGCTATGCTAACTACCAAACTACATTATAAAGCATTCTAAGCAAGATATAAAGTCTATTAAAATTACTATGATAATCAAGTCAGATTTTGCAAACAGTCAGTCTGGCAGATTCTGTAAATTAATTTCTATGCCAAAAATGCTATGCATTAAAGCACAGCTTCTAGAAAAGCATCCAGAGCAGCTTAAGTGTTTTAGTTATTAGTAGCTTCCTCCAGCTTAAAACATTAATGACACTTTGAAAATTTTTTTCCTGTTTCTTAGTCCTAATTAAGCTTATCTTAATTTTCAGACATTTCATCACATTTGGATTAAGCAGAGAAAAGAGCACTCTATTGTAACTACAGAAGAAGCAATAAAAGCTTGAAGAGAGCTTTAAAAGACAAACTGAGCAATCAGCCTCCCTAAATTATTTAGTTTCTCAAACTCAGTCTTTTTGAAGACACCAGGCACAGCACAAAACTAACTAGGGAAAACAGGTACTAGGGAAAACTAGGGAAACAACATCTACAACTACTATGTGCCAGTCATCCATTGCAAATGCCTAACTGGTTTTAGATTGCTTATTTCCTGCAGAAGTCTAGTAAACAATTATTCTGTGTCACACATTAAACTTAAAAGGCACCGATTGCAATGTAAGCTGTCAAGCAATTAAGTTATTTGGAGTCAGTAACCTGGCCCAATTCATACCCTTTCAGCCCCTACTTAAACTCATCCTTTGTCACATGCCAACCTTCTTACTGATCACTGGTTTTAGGAAAGGAATAAACCCTGTAACAAGCTCTCACATGGCTCACTTTTTGAATACAATATAATTCAGTCTCCCAGAGAGTTCCAATTTTTATTAAATAAAGCAGTTTAAGGGTTTGCAGAAAAAAGGGTCAAATCTTATTTTGATCTGCACTAGTTATTTTTACCCTTTTAGTAAGAAAATCCATTTAAATTCCTGTACTGCCCTTAGTTATCTTTATTCATTATTAGATACTGAATGGGACTCTAATTCATTAAACAAAGTTTTTCTCAGGTTGTGAAAACTTATATAAAGTCCAAATCTAGAATTTATAGTCTTTAAATAACTGAGAAACTGATTTCCTGGTCTCAACCTTCGCCAAAAGTTATCTACAAAAACCCTGGAGTTCTGTAACTTCATGAAACATCAGAGATCTATGATTATTCTTCTGTTTCTCCCTAGCTCCCCAACTTGACTTTTAAATTTCTACAGAACAAAGAGAGATGTCTTTTTTTCAGTGAAAAAAGAGGAAGCATGAAGCAACAGTCTCCTCAAACAACATGAAAGCTCTGCAGATGTTAAGTCTGGAATGGAAAAGTAATTTATTTGCACTTCTTCCTTCACCATGAAATTTACGGTTATGCTGACTGCTTTTACAGTACAGCTTCCTCTCCCTCCTCATTATCATGGCTTTTTCTTCCAAGTTGACATTTGTATTTGTCTGCATCTCCACCTACAAAAGCTCTTTCCTACCTGTATTCTCAGGAAAGGCAGGTTCTATGCCAACCCCATGATCAGATGGTGCCGCTATCTGGGCTGGATCTCTGAGGTAGATTCCACGGTTGCTGCCGACAGTAACTGTGAAGCCGATGTTACTTGTGAATGACGAATTCTGAATGAGGTAGTCATAAGCTTTATCAACCTGTTAGAAAGAGCAAGTTCTAAATTAACAAATTTCAACTTAATAGCAATTTATGCCTATGCTCTTCAATATGAAGTGTTGAGCACGCACAGCAACAAACAGAGAAGTACCTCACATGCTACCTGAGCAACATGCGTTTGCACGATACTCAGTACAGAAAATGAGGCAATTTTCTCAGTCTGCAATGGTCACAGATAGCCCAGAAAGCCAACAACATTTTAAAAAACCAAACAAAGTCAAGTCTCCTATGCCATAAATCCATCAAAAGATTCTTATTCAGAGATGACATTGAAGAAAAGGACTTCAAGGCCCAAACCTACTATTCTAATTTAGGTGACTTTTTCATAGGTGGAGCAACACTAGTTAAAACATTTAAAACTTTTATACGATAAGAAGTTAAGCAATTCAAAAGAGACAAGCAATGGAATACCCATACAAGTTTTATATATTGATATAAAGTAAAATAATCAGGTCATGAAATCCAGCCTTGGGTCTAAGTACATGAGCTGTCACAATAAACTCACATGACAAATTCACCTTCTTGTTTTTCTCACCTTTCTTGTTTTAAAAAGACACCCTTCTACCTTACTTGCTATTTTCCTACAAAAATCTTAAATTCTCTTCTACTTGACAGCAAAGCACCCTCACCAGTGAAGATTAGGGTGCTCTCCTTTGAGACAAGTGGACATACAACACCTCATCTACCAGATCAATTCTAATCACATTTTAACACATTATTTAATTACAGGCTACTAAAACACCAAGTATGATTGGTGCATTTTATTAATTTGATATGGCTACCACCACTGCTGCCCTCTGTATCAAACTCAGCATTACAGATGTGCTTAACAGGCATCACCTACTAGGTTCTAGTATCTCGAGAATGTGAGTTTTGGGCTAAGCATTTAACATTTGGCATCTTGAAGCACAAGAGAAAAATCTTAGTACTTCTACTAGACTAAGACAGGAGTGATTGCAGGCAAAAACCAGACCCAGTTCTGTAAAAACATAAGTTTATGCATAGGAAGACACTTAGTCAGTATGCTCTCTTCATACAGAGGATCATATCACAGATTTCCAAGCTACTCTGAAGCCTACAGGAAAGGATGAGCACTCAGACTGTTTAGTGCAGGCCTGCAGCAAAGTCACTGTACAACTACAGCTGTACTTTTTGTGAGCCAGCATGCGTATCTGTTTTCACTGCCCAGAACTTACAGTCCCAGCTTTTGTCTGGACAGAACAGGTTCAGTTGTCTCTGACAATACATCAAAACATTTTTGGACATTAGGACAGAATTTAGGCACTCAAATCCCCATGTGGGTGATAAAAACCTACATTCCACTTTTATGTTCATGTATCTTTTTGATCAGTCTGTGTCCAGTTATCACATCTATTTTATAGTAACTGCATGCTGAAACTGGAAGAACCTTCTCATTCCTCCTCTCCTCCTGCTACATTCCCTTCCTCTCCCCCACTGAGATTTGAGAATCAAATACCATGGAACAAACTGTGAGATCACCACAAAAGCTGCTTTTTTTTCCTGCAGGTTAGTTTTTCACCAGCAGTTATTTATATTATACTGTGTTTTTTGCTTGCAAGTACCTGAATAATACCGTGTCCTTGTGCAAATACTTCTATGTTTTCAGCTTTCACTGCAGTGTTTTCTAATGCTCTTCTGACAGAATGAACAGTGTAATGAACATTATTAGCTTTGAGTCCTGAAATTAAAAATAAGGGTGTTACTAGATACAACAAAAAATTCCAAAGCTACAGGATTTTTTAAGAGGAAAAAGTATCTAACATCTTTTAGATGATGCATCTATGATTAACATTGTAACACTTTACCTGACAATACTAAGGCAATGCCTCCACAGGCATTGGGAGAAGACATGGATGTGCCATTCATGAGTTGTGTTCCTCGCAGAGTCCAGTTTGGAACAGAAGCAATAGCACCTCCTGGTGCACTGATACTTACTCCAAGGGCTCCATCAGTGCTAGCATTAAAAAGCAATGGTTAAAATATCAACTTTTTTTTTTTTTTTTTTTGCATGCTTTAAGATAAAGTTGTCAGTTTATCAGTTGTCAGTTTCAGTTTGTCAGTTTAAAAAAGAGGCTCATTTTAGAGAATATTCATTACATTTTACTTTACTAAATCCATTAACCCATTAAACCCAAGAAAAAACACGCCACCAAGTAACAATTTAAAATGTCATGTTAATCATCAGCTATGCCTGTTTTACAGAGAGAGGTTTCTAAATTTTCACTCCTTCAATATTCTCCACCAGGCTTCAGTTCAGCCAGCGGAATACTTTCTGGGATTTGAATTACAAAATACACACAAACCAATCTATTAAACACTTCAATAAATGGAAATTAGTATTAGTATTCCATGTAGCCTAATCAATGGTTATTACTTCTAAAGAAAAATAGTAAAAGCGGGTGGAAGGCTAGAAAAGATCCAAAACTTAGACTTCTATTTTTGCATGTTGACAGTTCACTACCAGGTCAAGTTTTGAATTACAGGCCTGAGACAAGAGAGCAAGAGGGGAACACATAAAAAGTAATGTCCAGAGGTAGGTCAAGATCAGCTGGGCCTGATCCCTACACCCCACTTTTTCTTTCATAAGCATATTTAACAACAGAGCAACTGTGTCCCTATGGCACAGTTAGAGTAGCATCTAGTTTTCAACTCTATGAGCCAGATATGCTCCATCCTTCTTGCTCTGGATAGACGAAAATGGCACTGCTTGAATAAGGACAGCCCTGTGCCTGAGCTATTAAGTTCTGTAGAGAGGCAGGGTATTTTAAGGTACTTGTATCTTACACTAACAGCTTCATATGTCTAAAAATCTGTCTGAAATCAGACTATTCCAAATATGATAGTGCACTGTGATGTTTGGATGTATGACAGCTGTATATAAACCCATAAAAAGGTTCTGCATCCCAACACCTCTGGACAAGCAGTGCAGAGCACATTTGCCTGAAAGCCTCTACTGCTTACTGGGACAGACTGATCCCTACATCAAGACTGCTCTAGCAAACTTCAGGAACTTGCCAGTCATCTACATATTGCCCCCTAAATAAGGAGAAAACTCCTATGGCCAGACTTGGCCTGTCAGCTGACTCTTTTACAGGGCACAGCAACTAAGCACACAAAAAGTGATCCATATATGTGTGTGTGTATGTCTACCAAAATTAATTACAAATTGATCTCCCTTTCTCAGCTGAAGGCAGAGAGCACATTTCTCTTTTCTCTACACAAAACATGACAATTCTTCAGAGTAAGACTCTTGAAACAATATACTTGCCTGTAAATATACAAACATCATAACAGCTAGAGAACAACTCCAAAGTCTAAGCACAGACAAGAACTCAAGAAGAAATGTTACTATTTTTTGTCTTTGTCTATCATATTATTATCAGATGATTCTGAGACATGAAGTAAAAATTGGAGTTTACATTGCCTTTAAAATTTCTTTTACCGATGTTTCAGAAAATTTTCTGTAGTGTAAGGTAGAAAGCAATTTTTTCTGCCTACTCACACCTCTATTGAACTCAAACAAAACCCTCGAGAAAGTTATGCAATCACAGCAATGTCACTGAAGCCTGAAGTACCACCACTGCAGTAACAGTGAATTTATTTTAATCTTCATCTTCTATAGCACATTTAACTTCATATGTCTTCACTTTCACACTAACCTTTTGAAATAAATGCTATAGAAAAAAGTAAATTAAAAAAAAAAAAAAACCAAACCCAAACAAATTTCCAAACAACCTTTCAGTAACTTTTATCATCTTTGAATAGATCTGCACCCAAATACTTTTGTGGAAAATACATGCTGTGCTGAGGCACTTTTATGCTATTCCCTCTCTTCCAGGAGTTCTAGAGCCCAACATACAAAGGTGTTACCAGAAGAGCAGGCTACTTATGCTCTTTCTACAGGAAAGAAATACTTTTATTTTGGTATTAGCGACCAATTTTAGATTTTGAGTTATATCATCTGAACCCCAAAGTAATCAATTTGTTCTTGAAATATAACCTACCTAGGCCCTCTGGATGACCAAGTGTATTGGTTCGCTGGCAGCTTTTCTCTCAAAGAGTACTCAGCAACCATCATGTCAGGTGACACATAAGCACCAACACCTGTAAAAAGCATTCAAGCCTTTAAGTTATAATATGAATCTTTATTAAAAACTTAAGTAAAATACTTCCATGGTTTAAATTCTTTATGAGAAGAATTCTTACTTGACATTTAAAATGGAAACACACATCTTCCACCTCATTAAATCCAGGCATTTTTGCAAAGCAAGTGTAAAGCATCATGCTATGCAGCAACAATGCTGATGGGCACACTGTATAATAGTAAAATATCATGCAAACTTCCAAGTCTCACTTTTACTCGGCTGGAATATAACTTTCTACACTTCTTTCACAACAGGTAACTTATACACCACGTATTCTCTCCCTCCTGTGCCCCTTTCCTCTGTTTACACTGCTCTGCCACAGAGTACAACTGCACCTCAGAGCAATCCATGTGAATTGGTTCATATTCACGTGGCTCCCAGCTACACCCCCTGGAGCAAATGACCACATCCACACATCTTAAACAGTCAGGGGGCAGTCTTTACTGGGTATCAGCTCCAACTGCACAGAGTATGTAAATAACTACATCAAAGCCTGATAAAGTAGAAGAGAATGCCAAGGATGCACACTGCAACTGTGTCATTTACCTATTGGAAATGGTAACACTCCACTTTGTTTACAGCACAAGCACTACCAGCATGGTACAAAACTACCATACCAAGCTGACAAATCTGGCAAGGCCCATGTCTGTGTCTGTGTGAATTAAGCCAACCTGTCAGCTATATTTTGCTTTACCCTCAAAAAACAAACTCTATCTGGTTCACTCCAGATGGAGGACAGGAGCAAGCTACTTGGCATGTGGAGTGAATTATCACCCAGTCTCTAGAGTGGTACAACTAAGCTGAACTGACAGAGCAGATGCACTGTAAGAGCAAAGCCAGTGCAGACCTGAAAAGAGCTTGTTAGTTCCAGCTCCAACCCCCAGTCTCAGTAGTGAATTAATAGCAGATTAACTTTCAGAAAGTAATCAGCATTAATTCTACTAGCTGCCCTGGAATAGGAGCTCTCCAGCTTTCAAGGCTTCATGCTAGTCTCCTTACACACTGGTCTCCTTCCATAAAAATTCTGAGACTTAAAAAGCATCTTGTGTAATGCACTAGTGAGACAATAAAGGATTTATATAAAAATTAAAACTAAAGAAGTTACCCCTAAATGCTAGACATTTTGCTAAATCTTGTAACTAAATCTTTCACTAAAATATCAAAACCATATATTAGTCCATCAGAAAAAGAATTTTAGTGACAGTAATAGACTTGCACAGCAGTGACACTGCAGCTGGAAAAATTCCTCCCTTACAAGGACGTGTCTAGATCCTAACATGGGATTATTTTCTATCCAAATCAAAAACATATGTTTCACTATAAATAAAAATCAGAGTATCTGATGAAGACAGATGACCCAAAACTGTAGTTCTGACAATTCAGAATGCATTGCAAAACTTTTCAGAAGATTAATTAAAATCCAACTTACAATCACATTTTTATAAGTTGCATTTACCAGCTGCTACTGGTTGGACCAAAGTGGTGTGCTTAGACAGTTATAGTTGAAAAACTAATCCTGAAATATTTAAATAAGTCAGACCAAAGATTTCTTTTGCAAATTTTATACAAAGCCACATCAAATCAAGGCCATTTGCCTCCCACCTCTTTTCTACATAAATAAGGTCTTGAATTGTAAGAAGATAACAATCTAAATTTGTATACCTAATCTTAGAGCAAGTGTCTCAGAATTAACCTTGTAGCCCAGCAGGTAATTTTTTAGATTTAATTCAGCAATCAAACACGTAGCAAAAGTATGAAGTTTGAAAAGACAGAAGTTGAATACTGTCAATTTTTTTTTCAAATGAATTATTTACCTATTACACTCGATGTAGTTCCACCAGGACATCCAACTGTAGAAAGGCAAGGACCATTATTTCCTGCACTTGAAACATAGATTACATTGTGTTTCCACACTGCTTCATTAATCACTTCACAAATTCTCCTGAAGTAAGAGAAAGAAATGAATCATTTACTCAACAATATTTCTTTCTTCCACAGGACAAAGCTCCCTTTTCTAGTACAACCTCTGACCATTCACCAAACAAAGAATATTATGCAGCCTGCTTCCCACACCTAGCAGAGGCGGTTCCAGGACAGAAGCTGACCACAAAAATATCTTCTGGTTTCAAAAAAGAGCGACAACTATATAGTGATCCTAGGTCTTCAAAACATACCCCACAGATCATGTGGTGTTGCAACTATAAAACTTCTTTATTATCCTGAAATACTATTTGTATATGTATTATAAATTTGTACATTATATATTTGTGTACATATCATAAATTAAAAGCTTTTTTAATGGGTTTACATCTTTCAAAGCCAGTTTAAAATTTATAATGCACAGTTGCTAACATATGAATCATATGAGGCTGGATGATTCACTCTTAGCCACTAGCTGACTTACAGAAAGCTCAACAAATACAATTCCACCTCTGGGAAATTAAAATACTTTAACCACAGTACTACTCACCCAGAATTTGGCCAGTGTGTTGCTTCTCCATAGCTGTAGTTGACAAGATCACATTTGTATTTTATTGTTTCTATCATCTGGTAAAGTAAAAATGGAAGTTAAAATGTACTAGTCAAAGAACCTAAGTGACTTCAGGAATGATGGAAAACATCTGCTTAAACTGATTTGTTACATATCTAAGAAAGACAGATAAATCTCTTGAGTCTAGAAAATAATTTACTGCAGCCAGTTAAGTGCTACTTTCCCAAAGAACAAGAAAAATATAAAAAATCTATTCCCTGAAAAGCCTTATTCTTGCCATGTTCCCAGCTGTAAATTAAAACATTGGCCTAAGAGAAAATTGCTGACAGCAGACATCATCAGTATTGTCTCAAAAACATAAAATTCTCCTTTTCTGTGCAGTTTGGTTGAACTCCAAAAATTTGCAAAAGCTATTGTTCATGTTGCTACATCAAAATATCCTATGGACCACAAATATAGTCTTCTATTTTCAGATCCTTTTCTTGTGTAAAATTTTTCCTTATCAACTTTTTTTTATACAGAAAAGCTCTTGGGCCTTTCATCATTAAAAAGAATGATATTTTTCTTCACTCTTAAGAAAAAGTTAGTAACATAGGCAGATATTAGTCTCTATTCTATATTTGTATGTCTTCTATAGTTATCTGAGTAACTATAAAAGATACACTGACAACACAAAGAACTTTAAGTAAGTATGCAAGTAACTTCTCATGCATGAAGCTGGTCAGACACTGCAAGTCTGTTAGCCTGGAGAAACTCTAAGTGCTCCATGCAACAGAAGTCTTGTTTTATATTAAAGCTCTAGTCTTACAATAGGCTTTAAAATACATTCTAGTTCTTTTTAGGGATTTTGGCTGTGTTATTTTTGCTTGAGGGCTCATTTTATTTTTGGGGGTGGCCTGGTTGTTTTTTTTTTAATTGCTGGAATTTCTGTTAGAAATGCTGTAGAACCATAAAAACAAAGCCTATGGACAAGAAGGGCATTAAGTTTCACAATATTCTACACTTAAGATTAATCATTTATTCAGTGAAATACCCACAGCTCTTATTAGACCAGTGCCAGTTTCCATTGTACTTAGTCTTGTATCACCAATCTTGATTGCAAGAATCTGAGCTCCAGGAGCTACACCATTTCGTTCTGGTTCTTCTGGAAAGTATCCAGCTGCAATACTAGCTACATGTGTTCCATGTGCTCCTGTGCAAATGAAAAGTATATATTTTTAGCGGACTTAAAATTTTAGTGGACTTTATAAGAATTCAATATGCTACAGCTCAAATAATTTTCATTTATTGAGCTGTGAGCACATAAATCCAGTCACCAGTGCTGCTGATACCAAAAGGGTGGCAGTATTCATCAGGACTCAGCAGCAGAGCCAGCCCTGTTTAATATTTTTCTGATGATCTGGAAAAGAGGATTGAGAGACCCTCAGTTACTGTGCAGACAACAGCAGGCTGGACAGGAGTGCTGATCAGCTGGAGGATAGGAAGGCTCTACAAAGGGATCTGGACTGGCTGGATCAATAGGCTGAGACCAATTATATGAGGTTCAACAAAGCAAACAGCTTTTTAAGGAGAGAGGTGGCAGCAAGAAGAGAGGAACAAAGTATTAACTTAATTCCACTATCAAAAGTTACTTTGAAGGCTCAGCACTTCCTACTCAAAGCTATGAATATTACACCTGAGACAACTCAGGTAAGCAGGAGTTAAGAACAGAAAACAGAACTGCACAGAAACATAAAGAAGAACATCTCAAAAAAGTTACCATCTATTTAGAAATCTGAACTGCTTATATAGCTCTACAGAGATGGGATAGTTTCATGAGGAATTAAGAGCATTTTTTCAAAGCAAATGCATCCAATACCATCCTAACAACTCAGTTTGCTTCCAAAACAAACCATGCTTATTTAAAGAATACTCTAAAACAAGTTCAGAGTGGTTGGAGTTATAGTGACACCTGACTTAACAAAAGAAGTTTGTATAAACCTAAATTAAGATCAATATCCATTTTGTTCATGGATATTATATTAAAGATTCTTAAAGTATACAAGTACAAAGAAGAGCAACTAAAAAGCAATCAATCAATCAATCATCAATCTATATTTAACAAACAAAACAAAAAAGGTTTTTTGAAAGAAGGTTCTCTCTAGTGTAGGATTTAAGATGCAGGAACATCTTAAAGAGAACCTAAGTATGCATGTTCAATGTATACATGCTTAAGTACATAAAGTTGACAATACAAATATGCAAGTAAGTTTGATACTCACATTTCCTGAACTAAGTCTATAATGATAGCTCGTTACCAATCTTAAAAGTCATAAAAACAAATGCTGTACTACGACAGCTGCCTCGAGCCATCCCAAGTATCAGAAACAGGACCTAATACAAATTACTGCTTCTCATGACACCTATGTAGCAGCAAAATGTTTGTAAGATTACTTTAACTTACCTCCACTTGTCACAATGGAAAGGAGGTTTCCATCATCATATATATTCACAGAATAATTCAACATCTCAGATGTTCCAAAAGATCCATATTCCTGAGCCTCTTTGTAGGTTCTCAGCACTGTACAGTTAGTCAAGTCACCACTCTCACTTGTATCTATGCAGGCTCTGTTGACAAAAACAAGCAAACAAAAAGGCAATGTCCCAGCTGCTGCAAACTTTTGGTTACCTCCCCTCTCCAGCTGAGCATAGCACAAAGACTTCAAGAAGTTTGGTTCTGTGTTTATGGTATCTTTAAATACTTCTATGGCCAATTACTCTAAAACTTGGTTATTTATACTTCAGATTCAGAAACTACAAAGTTATCTAAATAACTGATTTTCAAACACTACTAAATTCAAATAAATCTGTATTCGAAAAGCAAGAGTTTGAAAATTCATGCAAGTTCAAGGAAGAAATTTTACTAAAGGTATATGTTCAGCTTCAATACTTGAAGTTTTACTGTTTTGTAAGATGCACATTATCAGACAAGAAATGTGCCATGTTACATCCTGAAGTCTGTGCACAGACACCTGTTTTGTTTTGTTTTTCATATCACCAACATATAGTCAAAACAGTTTTATTCAGCTTCAGAAGAAACATCCTATAAGCTTACATTCATATCACTATCTTCAATAAGACATTATTCTACCCCATCTTCACTTGGGAACAGAACTTTGTCAAGAAACTCAACTGACACAGCAGGATTGATTATTTTAAAGTGAAAAATACTTAAAACCTCTATAAACAGGGCAGACATAAAAGGTAACAAGACTTTGATGCAAGCTATTGCTTTATGTGAAGAACAAGACATTTTAGACAAGTTTAGTCATTTACCTCCAGGTCTCACCATCATACCACACTACACAATCATATACTGGGCCAGGATCACTGTATTTTTTCTCAAAAGAATTCAATAATTCCACTTGATTTTGAAGTTCTTCCTTTATTAGCTTATTTACCTAATAAGGCAAACAAAATTCAGTTAGAGTATTTCCAAAATTATTACAAGATAGGTAATCCAAGTGCAATATATTTTTTCTATTACTTTCTCAGGAATATTAGACTATCCTAGGAGTCACAAATATCTAGAAGTTCAATGGCTTTCAACAGTGCACTATTTATTTGTGGCCTAAATGTAACATTTAAGGGCATTATTTTCTTAAAGACTGTTAAATGACAAAGTAATATCTGAGGCATTTCTGGTACTTCATTGAAATAGTAACAGTTTACAAAAGAAAGAATATGCTTAGAAAATTCCAACTTTTAACACAGCAAAGATGGTGGCCTCAAAAAAAAGCATATTAAATTAAAATAAAACTTACTGAAAATATCTAACAAATTTCTGAAGTACTATCATTATCATACTTCAGACCAATTCTCAAAAGCAAACAACACTAAGCAAACTAAACAACCATGCATATAAAGCCTTATAAAATTAATCAGAAGATACACTGGCAAGTTATCTCCCATAATACTTACAAGTACCTTTCCTTCACTCTTCTAATGAAACATTTTAACCCTGTCAACCAGTTACAAATTGTTGCAAAGAACAAGTTTATAAATTTAGACTTAATGCAAACCTGTGAGGGAGAGCTATGAGCAGCATCAAATTCTTCTTGTTTCCTACAGGCCTCTGCTAGAGCCAGCCTGTGAAGAGGATCCCAGAGCTTTTCCTTGCGCTCTTTCTGTAAAATAAAACAGAGGTTTCTCAATATATTAAGGATATATTTATATGTCGAAGTAAGAAGTATAAAAAGAAAATCTGAAAATTGTGATTTGAGACAATGGCTAGAAAAGTTCCATACAATAGTAGAAATAAGCATAAATTGCCACACAATTTAAAAAAAGGGGATATCAGCAATTTCTGTACTTTTCACATAAATGGACCACAGTGAGGAGGAGCACTAAGGCACCCCCTGTTGCTCTAAAAAAATCCCAGAAGAAATGGATCAGAGAGAATAGTGCTCAGGTGCTGATTAGCAGCCTAAGGATGTTAGCAAATCACATGCTGTGGTGTTCTAACAAAATTAAGAAACAGAACTGAAATATGTGAATATGAAAACTGTAAAATATTCCTACATACCAGAAAGAAAAGATAATTCCTCCTTACCTGAATCCTCTCCTTAAGAGCTTTAGGATAGATATCATACCCATTTTTTATGCCAATATGATATTTGCCTGAAGGATTTACCCAGTTTGCTGGAATCTACAGGAAAAGTATATTTAGAAATAGGTTAACTAATGGCATTAATAAAAAACTCCACAAAGAAGCCCAACACTATGTGAGAGGGCTTAGCAGAACAAACCTGCAAATATTGCCAATTTAATTCCCTGTCTCCATAACAGTAACTACTGCACTGTTCCAACATGACATGGCATTTTCAATCCAGTTCCCAAAAAGTCAGTATCAGTTCATGTGACACTTCCATTGAACATCTTTAACCACTAGTTGCTCTGACAGTTTACTTTTAAAACACAAAGCCCCAGCTTTACTGTATTTACAGTAGGGCAGGGGTCTGGGGAAATGACAATATTATAAATGAAACCTAACATGAATGAGTATTGTTGGAAGTCATGACAAACATCTGAATATCTCATTTCACATCTTGAATTTTGGACTCAGTATATCAGGATCTGCTCATCCCAGCAACAACAGTAAAAGCACAACAAATTCAGCCTTACAATCATCTTCTGTGCAAAATTAAGAAGAAAGTTGACGGCATGGAGAGATCCAACAATGTGATGTCCCCGTATCACATCATCAATCCAATCAGGAAATCAAGAACACGTTAACAACATCAGTCCTGTGTACTCAAGACCTCTACTAAATTTAGTGTCCTTTCTGAAAACCCTACACCATTTCCGTTCTATGCATAGTGAGAAATTAGTGAGTCTACAACTAGGTTCTCACAGATTTTTCAGTCTCTGAATCTATTCACCATGAGCTTAACACAATTCCTCTTGTAGCTTATGCAAATGTGGAAAATACTAGCACTCCTAAAGACATAGCTGTGTCTGGTATTTTTAAAGCATATTAGCACATTTTCTTCAGCCAATTTCCAAAGTTGTATTAGATCTATGTTGAACAAGTCATTAAATGATTATCAAGCCCCCCAAAAAGACCTGTACACATCCCTATTCAGCTACATAAAATATTAGAAATAAAGACATATAAAAAGTGTAAGCAATCTGCATGAAGATGAACAAATGCAGGTTTGGGTAAGATCTGGTTTGCTGTTCTTGTTGGGCTGGGGTTGATTTTCTTCATAGTAGCTGATACGGGGCTGTTTAGGATTTGTGCTGAACACTGTTAATAACTCAGGGATGTTTTAGCTGTTGCTGAGCAGCGCTTGCACAGAGTTAAGGCTTTTTCTCTCTTCCAGGCTTTTTCCTCTCACCCATCCCAAATAGTGAGCAGGCTGAAGATGCACAAGGATTTGGGAGTGGACATAGCTGGGACAACTGTTTGCAACTGACAACAGTGATATTCCATACCACATGGCATCATGGTCAGCATATAAAGCTGGGGAAAGAAGGAAGAAGGGAGGTAGTTGGGAGTGATGGCATTTATATTCAAGTCATTTCCTGGAGATGGCTGAACACCTGCTTGCCTATGGGAAGTGGTGAATGGATCCCTTGTTTTCCTTTGCATGCATGCAAGGCTTTTGTTTTACCTATTAAACTGACTTTATCTTGACATGTAAGTTTTCTCAATTTCACCTTTCTGATTCTCTTCTCCCCATATTGCTGGGGGAAGGCTGAGTGAGAAGCTCTATGGTGCTTAGTTGCCAGCTGGATTTAAACCACAACATCTGGTTAAAAGGAAGTAAGTTCTGTAAAAAACAAAACAGGTGCTAAAATAAGCAAAGAAGACGATGTTCAGCGATGTCTCTGTACCACCAAATACTCACCTTTAAATTTCTTCCAGAAAGACCAGTAATTTCTCCATCTTTAGGTTCTACAATGGTACATGTAGTTACATCACCACTGCCTGTAGTGTCAATTATATCAATTATCTTCGGTTTCCCATCAGTTGTAATCTGAAAATACGAGAACAGAAAATTTGAAAATACTGATTACCCTTTAGCACACAAACCAGGCAAGTTTTGTTGTTAAAAATATCAACTACCTTTCTCAGACACCCAACCTTTAACTGAATGACATAAAATCAACTTGAACTCTATCAGATAAATTCTCAAAGAACTAAGACCAATATGTCCATCTTTCTGGTTCATACAAATCCACTTACTTCTAATAAGGATTTAGAAGAGAAACAAGTAAAAACACTGTATAAACAAATTACAGACAGCCTCAATTTAAAACCAAGCCTAAATATGCAAAAAACACATTTGCAAGAACTACTTGTTTTAGTGTTATTTGCTGTGTTGCTTCTGACCCCTCATTCTGGACAGATTTTATAGTAATGAGTGCACAAGTAAGAAAATGAAAGGTGCTGAAGTACAAGCTCTCACAGGCTGGAGTCTCTTAACTGAGTTTAAAGGAACCTAAAAGGAACACAAGTTACTACTAACTTATTCTTCCTGTTTCAAAGATTCAACTTTGTGTTTTAATCCATTTGAACTGTTAGTAGCTATGGCTATATACAACTAATACTTCTATAAGGAGTCTGCAAAGACATTACAGCAGCCTCCCAGGACCTAAATAGAGCCTATAAGAAATCTGGAAGCAACTTTTTACATGACACAACCAGTGATAGGACAAGGAAGAATGGCTTTAAACTAAAGGAGACTATCAGACTAGTTATAAGGAAGAAGCTTTTCACTGTAAGAACAGTGAAACACTGGAACAGGTTGCCCAGAGAGGTGGTGGATGCCCCATTCTTGGAAACATTCAAGGTCAGGTTAGATGGGGTTCTGAGCAATCTGATCTAGTTGAAGATGTCCCTGCTCCTTGCAGGGTTGGACTACATGGCCTCTCAAGATCCCTTCCAGCTCATTCTGCCTTTTTCTCTATCAATAATTTTGATATTAGACATAAGGCTGGAAAGTTGTTTTGTTCCAATAATGCTCTGGAATTGTGAATTCAGCTACTGGAAGCTATCAACACGTTCAAACTGTTTCACAAAAGTCACTCTGATGCTGCCAAAAGTACAACAGTCAGGTTCTTATCACATCTCAGCAAACAAGGATAGATACTTTCATGGTCTCAAATTCTCATGGCTTAAAAAAACCAACCAAACAAAAACCCAATCAAAACAAATACACCCCTCAAAAACAATCTCCCAAAAACTCAACTACAAAAAACCAACCCAGACAAGTAATAAGCAACATCCCCAATGAAAACAGGGTTAAACAAAAAGAACCAACCCCAAATATTCCAAACCCATAGCAGTCATAAAAACAGCATCAATTTCATTTCCCAGAAGGTAACAAATACTGCTTTTGAACAAGCTTGCTAAGGAAGAACTTTCATGACAGAAACCAACTACTATTCTGCTCATAGAAATTCAAGTTGACTGAAGAAAATCTTTAGAGCATCTTAACCTGGTAAAACATCAACTGAATGACAGTTACACAGTAGTGAAAATTTCCTTGGGCAACGGTGTGTAGGCACAAAACCTATACTTCCCAAGCATTTGTAATTAATGTCTTCAATGTTGGCTGCAATTCACACAAAAGTCAAGGGCTGCTCCAATACTAAAGCGACTGCAAGCCAACCCTCAGATTAGCAGCACTGGACACTTTTCAATATGCTTCTACTCAAAGTCAACCATTCAGTGATCAAAGTACAAGAATGAAAACGCAATCCAAGGTGACTTGCTTGTAGGAGGCAAGTTATACAGCAACAGGTGGCCAGAACACAGATTTATGCTGCAGCTAGCTTGGGTGGTTTTAGAAGTTGTTTCCTAGCCCGAAAGACAAGGTCCAACTCCTACACTCTATGGCTCTTTGCCTCCTAGCTGAAACCTAGCAGGCCCACACATGCATGTGAGTTTGTACTGCCAGAACCAACAAATCAGAGTATTTCAGTCAGACACAGGAAACCCAGAGTTTCAGCTGGTCTAAGGTTCAATTCCTAACAGCAGCAATCCGGACAGGTTCACGGTAATTTAGTGCAAGTAACCGATACGGCAGCTCCTGCTGCCTGCTCTTCGGCACACTGCCCACCAGCAGCAACGCCAGAGTGAAACTCAAGTGTTCAGCTCAGTATTCTTTTGCAAATTTTGTAATTCCGAGTTCAAAATTTTAATAAAAAATAATCAAGTGACATTGATCAATTCCCTTATGTGAACAGAAGAGTCCTGAAGTAATGAACTGATTACAGACACAAAAGGTACATTTTAGTACCTTTTGCATTAAAATTTTAAAAAGAGAATTTTTATACAATTAAAAATATTGTATACTGTATTTAGAAAAGAAATCCCCAATCCTGCCTTAATTATCATGGCTTGCCTATAGATAATTGAAAAACAAATTAGTAGTTTAAAACTGAAAACTGCTTTGCTATTTATACATTTCTGCTTGAAGTTTGAAAATCCTACTTACATGTTAGGTCTGACTTTGTAAAGCAGATAAATTAGACTGAGAACACTAAAATTAATCTATGTGCATAATCCTGGCAACTGATCAGTCATATCAGAAGTAGAGGAGCACCAGTATCTATGACAATCACAACAGAATCACCAGTATCTATGACAATCACAAAGCCAGATGCATTTAAGCATGTTTTTGCCAGCCTATACAATCACTGACTCCAACTGACACCTGCTGCAGCCACAAGAGATGTACAAGTTCTTCAGCACTTTGGCCACGGGACAGCTGATCATCATCATCACAAATAAAATAATTTCCAAGCTAATTTTTTTCAGTACTGAAAAGCAAGCAAATCCAAGCTAGCTGCTACTGCTAAAAAGTTATCACATAAAAGTACAAGTTAATGCTAGCCAATAATAATTACAAATGACACTTCACAAAATAAATAAATCTGCAAGAAGCGAAATTAACTGACTTATCTATCATGAAACGTACAAAGTCACAACAGGGAAAGGACAGGGTGGGGCTGAGCAAAGACTATACATACATAACCGCAACACTCCATTAAACACACCTAAAATTTCATCACTCACTGTGCCTAAATGAGGAATTACAAACCATGACTTAGCAGACAGTAGGAAATACATTCTACCAAGAGGACTGAAAAGGGAAAAAAACTCACATGAAAGAAGCAGACAAACTAAGTCTGCAAACTAAGCTGGTGTCAACTGGTGGAAAAGCAATGGAAGAGGAAGTGAAAGGAATTCCCTAGAGGGCACAGGTTACAAAATATTCATAAAGAAAAGGAAAATAAGCACAAGCTAGATTAATGTTTTATGTGTCAAAAAACTCCAACCAACAGGCAACACATCTATTAAGGTTTGTTAAGCTTAACAACTATTCTCTCGATAGCAGCAAGCATCCAAGGAAGAATAGAAACATAATGGTATTTCCCTGTTAAACTCTTGTCCCCAAATCTTTCTGTCCCTTGAAAAAGGAACAAACAGTGCTATCAATGTTTACAAACGAAGTCACAGAATCAACAAGCAAAAGAACCCTACCCAGGAATGAAACACTAGGGGGAAGGAAAGAAATTAACTGTTTTGTTTTGACTAAAAATTCCACTATATTCAAAATCGGGTAGCTCATTTTAGCCTGTAATAAAAGTACTGTCATTAACCAGAACTCAAAGTTGTAATACCTAATAACCTTGCTATAGATAATGTCTCCCATCTCCTCTAAGGAACTGATTCAACTCCTACAGATCTAATTCTATGCCAGGCCATGAACTGACAAGAAGACTGACAGTAAGAAAAAGCAGCAGGAGCAAAGACAGGGTGTAAAAAAAAAAAAATCCCAAAAACTGTCCCAAGGTTAGAAACTACTTCTTGCAGTACATGTATGCTGTGTCACTGCCTGCACCCAGGATACTGATTCATTGCATCCAGGCAAAATGTAAACTGGCAGATACTCCAGAGAGTGAGGACATTCTCTTGCTGAAGAAACACCTACAAAGCTATTCTAGACTGGGTGCTGCCTATGCCTCCTTTATAACTCCCTGTGCAGTAAGTCTCCCCAAGCTGTAGCTCAGCAAGCCCCTTAAGCCAGGTCTATTAAGTGGGAAGTGTGGAAAGAGCACACAACTTCTTTACATGTTTTTCTAACAACCCTGTAAACTTACTTCTCTCACCCACTGCAACATGAATTCCACATCGTGTCCTTCAAATCTCTTACTTCTTTTACAAATCTTTTACTGCACTACCTGAAATTTTATCCTGTGCGTGGAGAAAACTGATATGGTCAACATGGAGATCATGATGCTTTATAAATACCCCTTATGAGCCTTGGGTTACCAATATCAGAACAAAGCTTCCCACTACTGCCAAAAAATTCATATTGGGGTTTTGTGATTATTGTTGACCACTACTCATTCATAACCCCTAGAAACTAAGGGGGTTTTGCTTTCATACGTGAAACTTCAGAACTATGCACGTCATTCAATTTATATTCACATCTTCCTAGTTGTCTTCCATTACTTTCTGCTCTGCTCACGGTATTAACATGCTTTCCTTTTGGCTAGCTTTCATTAAGCTTACTAATTACTCTTCCACTTACCCACAACTTCTTGCCAAAAGCATCGCCTTCATTTCAGCTTAAATCAATCAAATTTACAGCTGATCACTCCTTCCTTCCACCCAACCTGTCCTCTTAACTCATTCTCTAGTTTAACCAAATCCCATAAGGAATCATTTCAGAAGACAGAACTAACGATCTGCCAGGGTCAGGTCCCTGAATGAGGTCACTTAGGAGTTAATTCTACACCAAAGAAAGGGTAGAAACCAACACAAGCCCTGCTTAGTCAAAACAAAACAAAGGATTCAGCGTCCAAGTGAGTTGCATACAACTTCCAATCATTCTTCCACGGACGCTTTTGCCATCACTCAGAGAAAACATGTTGACAAGAAATCAAAAGCAGCAGTGACACAAAAGGACACATGCAAACTTACAAGATAAAGAAATGTTAAGAGACAAGGGCTAAAAGAAATAAGTGCTGAGAAATGCCCAAATTTCTGACATCATACACAGAAACTCACAAAACCGACATGGAGACACAAAGTTGGCAGATCAAAAAAAACAGCTGGCAGAATCGAATTTGATAGACTGTTACTGCAATAAAACGCACGAGACATAAAAAGACGGGTATGCAAATTATGCCAGAAATACACTTTTCATGTAAAAGACCTAGGTGGTTGTGTGTAGCCTCGAGCTACCTACAGCCGAAGTAATGATAAGGTTTAACAAAAACACAAAGCGTTCTTTTGTAATAAGCTCTGCGTGAAAGACGGCAGCCCAAGAGATTTAAGTGCCATAACACGCCTGTGGACGGCTTAGGAGGAGGATCCTCACAGCAGCACCCGGAGTGACCGGTGCGGAGCCCCTGGCTACGGCATCTCCCCGCCCTCCCGCACTCGAGCCCCAGCTCACGCGTGCTGGGCGGGAACCGTGAGCGAACACACAGCCACGAGTCCCCGCGACAGGGACAGTCCCCGCGACAGCCCTCCGGGGCCTCCCCTGCCCTCGCCGCCGCCGCTGGCTCGGGCCGCCCGAGTGCCATGGCCGCCTCCGCACTCGTCCCCGTCCCCCCGGGGTCGGTCCGGCGGGACCCGGGAGCCCCTCGCGGGCCACGGCCGTGACCCAGGGCCGCCGCAGTCCCGCTCTACCTGCATGCCGGGTGCCCCGGGGTCCACGCCGGTGTCCAGCACGGCCAGCAGCACCCCCCGCCCATCGAAGTCGGGGAAGCGGGCGAGGAAGGCGGCGGCGCCGGTCTCCTTCTTGGGCAGGAGCCCGTGGAACGGGAAAGGCTCCTCGGCGGCGGCCGCCATGGCGCGAGACCGGGGCGCGGGGCCGGTGGGGCGGGGGGAACAGGCTGCGAGAGGCCACAGGAGAGCGGCGCATGCGCGGTGCCGGCCCGCGGGGACGCGCACCCCCTCGCGGCCCGCGGCACGAGCGGCACTGGAGCTAAACTGACCAATAGAGCGCCGAGGAGGGCGGGGCCTGCTGTGGAGGCAGCCAATCACGGAAGGGATGTGTTCCACGCGCCGGGGCTGTGGCGGCCACGTACGGCGGCGGCGGGAGCTGAGGGCACCTTCCAGCGCCGCTCTCCGCGGGCGGGGCCCTGCGGCCTCCGCAGGGCTGGGCTCGCCTCAGGGCTCCGTGCCGGTCGCGGACTGCGGCCTCAGGCTTTGGCCGCGGCAGTGCGGGGCTGCGCGGGGTCCTCGGAATCGAAAACGGGATCACGGAATCGCTTCGGTTGGAAAAGACCGCTGAGGTCATCAAGTCCGAGCTATGACCGAACGCCACCGTGTCAGCCCGACCATGGCACTGAGTGCCAAGTCCAGCCTTTCCTTAAACACCTCCAGGGACGGTGACTCCGCTATCTCCCTGGGCAGCCCATTCCAATATCTAATCACGCTTTCTGTGACGAATTTCTTCCTAGAGTCCAAACTGAACCTCCTCTGGCACACGTCTTGAGGCCGTTTCCTCTCCTGTCGCTGGTTGCCTGCGAGGAGAGGCCGACCCCCACCTGGCTGCACTCTCCTGTCAGGCGGCTGTAGCGAGCAGCAAGGTCACCTCTGAGCCTCCTTTGCTTAAATAATCGATGTGCAAACATTTACTTAGTGATTTTTTTCTTCTTCTTCTTCTGCTGATTCATTGTTCATGATAAATACGTCCCACGCTGGCAGTACCAGTGCAAATGTTTAGCAAAGTGCAGAAAAAAAAACCAACCGGAAACAAAAAACCAAGCAAGGAAAAACCCCAAACAAACAAACAAAATCCCAACCACACAAAAACAAGCAAACAAAACCACCAAGGAAATCCACAACAAACCCAAAAAACTACCTAAAGGGGAGGAAAAACAAACAAACAAACAAAACAAACCAAACCAAACCAAAAAACCAACCAAACAAACAAACAAACAAAACAACAAAAAGAGTACCTAAAGGCTATAGGGAGCTCAAAGTAAAAGTTTTGGTGAAGTTGTTACGGGAAAATCTCAACTTTGAACAGAGGTCAGAGATTTCAAAGCTATTTTTCTAGCTTTCATGCTCACATGCAGACCTGCAAAAGAACTTGAACTATGGAGTACCGTAAAACATACACACAGGATGTCTTTTGGCAAGATGCCTTGTTTGTGGTGCTGACATGTACCTCTTCAGCCATTTTAGCTGGTAATAAGTGTAAACCTGGTTGATTTCTGAGGGATCACTTTGCTTTCTTCAGTCAAGTTTCTATTTGGAGTCACCTTGGCAGGCAAAGGTGTTTGTGAATTAGCATGTTCACTGTAAAGCAATGGGAATTTTGACTTCTGAGAGGTTTTGTGTGTGTGTATTTTTTGTTTCACACATCTGATGAGATTATTATGGAATGTTTGTCAGACATTAATCTTCATTGACATGGAGGGGGCATTTGTTCTTTCTCTAGAAGTGGGAGAGGGTTGCTAGCAAAAAGGGGTATTTCATTTATTTTTCCCATTTTGTCAGCTACCATCAACATTGTCCTCCAGCTCACTAATGGCTTTAGAGATCCATGTGATTTTTATGCAAGTACTAAAATAAACCTGAAGAGCATTGCCCTAAAAATGCACAGTATTAAAAAAAAAAAAAATGAAAGCTGTACCATGTGAACATAGTGTGTAACTCAATCTGCTCACCACTTTGGTTTTTAATCATAAATCAACATTTTACATTTTGATGTCTAGATACCATGTGCTTAGCTTTCTTTGAATGCTCATGGTGTCTGACTACCATAATCAGATTTTTTTTTTTGATTACATGAAACTTTGACTGATCTTACCACCGTGGAGAGAATTATTCTGACAGAATGGTTGTTCACTTGTTTAATACCTAATTCACTGCCCATTTGAGTTTAGTTTTCCTTTTGTTAAGTGTGTTAACATGAACAGAAGTCTCCTTTGTCCTATTCCTAGTATACTTTGAGACATTAAATTACAACAAATTCTCAAAAGATTTCACATCCCATTCAGTGAAAAAGCTGTATGTTATAATTTGGAAACATTTATTACTAGCCCTGAGAATTTCTTCCCTGTTCCGTTGCCTTGGTCTCAAAGTTATACCACAAACAACTCATCTAATTAGCAGGTACATATTGTTCAGGTATGTGTAAATTAAGTGCAATGCCAAGCAGCAGGGCAGGTTCTGCAGGAAAACCCAGGATTTGAGGAAGGTGTGCCAATCAACTTTTAACAGATTTGAAAGTGATACTATGAAAAGAAAAAATTTAATTTCAGTGATAGTCTTCAAAATGTAACTATTTTGTTAATTGTACGATTAGACTGTAGTTTTAGGACATGAGCTTAAGAATAAAATGCATCTTACTCAGACTCTTCAGATTCTGAGCATACTGAGAATTTTGGAATTTTAAACTTAATCCTGAGCTTCTCAGGTTTCTTATGTTTAGTGTGCTAGGTTAGTGGCTGGAGTAACACTCCCAAGTCCTCCACTAAAACGTCTTTAAGCACCACATCTACATCTATTCAAATACTTCCAGGGATGGTGACTCAACCACTTCCATCATGGCCAGCCTGTTCCAGATAGGGAAAAACTTTTTGTCAGGACCTGTAGCAATAGGGCAACTAAAAGAGGGTAGATTCAGACTAGATATAAGAAAAGTTTGTTTTACAATGTGAGTGGGGAAACACTATAACAGCTTGCCCACAGGAGGTAGTGGATGCCTCATCCCTGCAAACCTTGGAGATTAAATTGGATAGGGCTCTGAGCAACCTGATCTAGTTGAAGACGTCCCTGCTCATTGCAAGGAGATTGGACTAGATGGCCTTTCAGAGTCCCTTCCAACCCAAACCATTCTATGATTATATGAACATCTGACCAGTTCGCTGGATTTCCATGGGCATGTGATGCTCCACACAGATTCTCCTCTGAATACCCCAATATGGACGTGCTTCTAGGTCTGCATCTGAGACCTAGCACAGCTGTTCCAGTCTTGACAGCCATGAGTGATTCCTCATATTGCTCACGTGTCAGGCCTGTCAGGATGTGGAGCTGGACAGCAATCACCTTGGATTTCATGTGCAGCCTAATGCACTGTGGATGAGAAGGCTGAGGACACCTGCTGCATCTTCTGCCTGATGTTACACCCAGAAGTCCCATTCTGGGCCCCAAATCTCTTTTCTGTCTGAGCATGCATCCTTCTGCAAATGAAATGCTCTAGCTGCTGCACAGTTCACTCTGAGTCAGGCAGTTCTATTTTGCATGGAAACATCCCAAAGTGAACCTGAAACAACATGACCTAATATCTTTCTCGTACAGGCATTGACTAGTAGAAGTACTGCACTGTTCATTCTTTCTCTAATTAATGTTAAATTATTCTATTCAAAGTATCAATTGGAGTTGCGCTCGAACTCTTTAAGTTTCAGTTGCAGCAATTACCTTAGTCACTATGTTTCAGATTTCACCCACTCCTTCTTTCAACCCTGCCTCAGTTACAACATGTGGAGAGGAGGAATCATCCTACCAGTTAGACCACGAGAGGATGTATTTGATCAAATTGTATTAGGCAAGGCAGGCATTTCAGTGTTCTGAGTGAGGTCATTAATTACCAAGGTGCTCAGTAGAGACCCTTCCTTATTCCCCCTTTATGAGAGACGACTGGCTTTAGGGAATATTGGGGATAGATGATCTTTGAATGGGGTGGATGTCAAGATTTGACTTAACTCCTGCCATTGCCTTCTGTCTCCCTTCCATTGGCTCTTGTTATTGCTGTGTAAGCATAAAACAACACTAATCCTCCAGAAGAAGCAGTTTTGCTCTCCTTGCCAGCCTGATCCTTGGCCCTTCACTCTCATTCTTCTGCTTCCCCACTCACTTGTGCTGGTGGGGCTTCATGATGGAACTGATAAAGGAATAAATCTGGCTGAAAACTATCCCACATAAATGGTTGGGAGCTGGTACCTGAGACAGGCCTCTGAACCACCTTTTCCATGCTTACGCTGGTGGAGTGGAGATGATCCAGCACTCCTCAGTTAAACACACCATGAAACAAAGGCACTACATGAGGGAACTTGGCCACTGCATGTGGCCCACAATACACTCTGTCAGGGACTCTAGGTTTACAGGATTTGGGGTTTTTTTAGCAGGTCCTGTACTGAGATTTCTACAAAGTGCTTGGAGAGCCATGAGCTTGCATAAATGTTTTTGTGTGTATCTATTTAATAAAGATTTTCAGAGAAGACACCATCCCAGCTCTTTTTTCTTTGTTTATTACTGAACAGTTCAGCATGGACAAGGGTCTCAAATCTGCAGAGTGCACTGTTTGATGCTCTTTCTTCACAGAGAGGAAACCATTTAGTTTTTTACCAAACCATCTTTTAGTTTTGGTAACTAATCCTCCTTAATGGACAATGTAATTTCAGCTTTGTCTTTAGGAAGTTATTTACTTGGTTAGGTCAATTTTTCATGTTCTTCCCTTGATAAATATAAAATGAAAAGTTCATTGAATACATATAAAATTATGAGATCATTAGTGAACAACAGCTGGCATTACTCTCCAACATAATCGTATCTCAAATATGTCTGTCAAAGTTACCAGAATGAATTCTTATTGTTCTCTTCCAGGGACTCTTGAGGCCTAGCTAATGTCTTTGGGGTGTGTTTTCATTTACAAACTTGCTTAAAATTGTCTGAAATTATATCCATATGGATAAGATAATAAGAAGATATAAAAATAATGATAAGTTTATATATTGCTTTTAGCACTTTCTCAATAATGCTGCTCAAAGAAATTATTAGTTCGGAAAATTCAAGAAGGTAGGGTTCATTTACCACTGGCCTCAGCAAAAAGCTGCAGCTGCAGTTCAGTACTTGAAAATTTAGTGGTTTTCTCTGGCAAAGTTGGGTTGCATTTTAAAAACACATTTCTATGAGAATAGAGTCACTCTTTTAACTATGCTGCAGAAATGAGCAAAGAAATTACTGACTATAAATGCACACTTGTTATTTCTAGAGCTGAGCATGCATATTCATTTTTCATGTTTCTCTGAAGCTCAAAACAGGGTTCGGTCTTTTTCCCAGACTTAGCCTTGTATAACTTGCAGAGACTTGTGATAGAAATACAAAGATTAGTAGAATGAATTACGGATGGAATTGTATGTATATAAAAGCACCAAAAGAAACAATATCAAAGGTTAAAGAACGTCATATGCTGATAGCCAAGGACACAGTTAACATCAGTCAAGGGGGTGAACAACAAGGAATCCATTGTTTGCAGCAAGACCAGAAGGCCTGAGTCCTCATGAGGCCACAGCATGACAACACTTAAGGAGAAGACTCAAACTCTGCTAACAGGAAGACGACAGCGAGGTTGCAGCCACAAAGATACTTAAATGAGGTTACACATTCCATGGGTATCAATCTTCCAGAAAGGAATTTTTAAAGGAGGAATCTTTAAACAAGATTCTGAAGCATAAGTTTATGCCATAGTGACTAACTCACAAAGTGAATTAAAGCTATGTCAAAACCCCATTGTCATCAAGAGGAATCCAGGAGGTTTAATTAGAAGTTGGTAGCTAATGTCCCTTGTCCCTATGTCATGTATAAGTGAAATTGGCCAAACCACTGGGATGCACACATCTTGGTGCAAGTGAACATGAGAATGCAGGAGAATAAGCTATGAGATAATGAATATAAATGATCAAAATTGGTTTTGTTTAACATAGGTAGCATCTTCTTCCTCCATCTGGTTTCACATTGATTTTTGTTGTTTTAAATTTTTGCAGTGTCAGGAATACTGTACTAACAGGGTGATTGCCAAAGCAGCTAGTATTTCAAATGCTATTCTGTTACATGAATGTCATGTTGGAGTTTTTTAGGCTTTTAATTAGTTGGGTTTTGTAAGACACCACAACTGCCTTTCTTTCTAAATTTATGAAATACAAATACAATTATGCAGACAAAATTATGCCATTGTTTGACCCCAGCTGACTGCTAAGCCATATGCAGACTCTCACTCACTCCTCACTGCTGGGGTAGGGGAAAGAATCAGAAAGGTAAAATTGAGAAAAATTGTGTGTTGAGATAAAGACAGTTTAATAGGTAAAGCAGAAGTGATGTACAGAAGCAAAGCAGAACAAAACATTCATTCACCGCTTCCCATGGGCAGGCAGGTGAAAGTCGGGCATCACATACAACGAGGTCTTGGGAAACCAAACACACCATCACTCCAAATGTCCCTCTGCTTCCTCCTTCTTCCCAGGCTTTGCATGCTGAGCAAGACACCAGACAGTATATCTGTGTGGTCAGTTAGAATTCTGGCTGTGTCCCCTTCCCAGCTTCTTGTGCACCCCCAGCCTGCTCACTGGTGGGGTAGGGTGAGAGGCAGAAAAGGCCTTATAGACTCCCAGAATCTCCTGAGCTGGGTGGAATCCACAAGAATCATCAAGTCCAGCTTCTGACCCTGCGCAGGCCAACTCACCCCCCCCCCCCACCCAAAACACACA
>VWYO01013930.1:287701-312429 GCA_013400275.1 Rhadina sibilatrix | reverse complement strand
AAAAAAAAGGCTTGACTCTGTGTAACCACTGCTCAGCAGTAGCTGATATATCCTTGTGTTATTAACACCATGTTCAGCACAAATCTAAAATACAGCCCCATAGCAGCTACTAGAAAGAAAATTAAATCTATCTAGCAAAAACCAACAGACTCCTACAAATTTAAGTACAACAATTATTGCTTATTTATGATGGAAGGTAAAACCTTACAAGCTCTTTCTGAAGAGCTATGACTGTTTAAACTCCAAACCCCCACCTTAGAAAGGCTGAAAAATGCATGCATGAGATATGTACATATTCCCTATAATGGAACTCAGGAGCTTTTTTTTTTTTTTTCTGAAAAATGCTTTATGCATTTGGAAGTAAATATAGGAGACATTTGGAGTTATGTTTTCGTAGTCACAAACTACACAATATGGCAGCTAGGAATATTTCCAGATTTTCAGTGTAAGCACTTTTACAATATTTTTGGCATTTTTTTTTTAAGTTGAGCCTACAATAAAATGGAAACATCATCTGAGATCTAAAGTCCTAGTTCTTATCTCTAAGAGATAAATTTGAATATCAAATGTCTTTCCTTGGCTTACTCAAATTGGAAGTGGGCAGCAGCTGCTGGATTTTGGTAGTCAGAATTAAGGAACGTACTTTAAGGACCAACATACTCTGAAATAAAAGAAAAAGAAATCTGCATCATGGTAAGAGAATTTACTGTGAATTCCCTATAATATAACAGGTGCCTTTGTGAGAAATCTCTCCAAATGGCAGCAGCTCTTTCCCCGAATATAGTGATGTCCCTATGCTCTTCTTAATTCTTTCTTTTTTGTTGTACAACATGCAGTAGTACAAATACTCAGTGACAGTTTACCTCTCTTTTAAAGCAGAGGCAGCTACTAACCTTTCACAAACTAATTACAACATGTGGCAACACTTGACATTGGTAAGTAATTTCCCTATTTTTTTTTTTTTTAGTGACTACTTGAACACATTACTAGTCTTTAGTGTGAATATTTCTGTCTCTATGCAGGGTCATAGGGAGTCAAGTCTGTGACTTAAAATGATATGTTGACAGAGGTGATGTGACAGCTATTAAGTGTGTGTTTTTAATTTGTATCTGATTTTAAAATATGAATAAAGCAAAGTTTTTCAGATTTTGCAATCTCTTCAACAACATGATCATCTGGAGTTTTAATGGCTGGGTTGTGTTTCTGTTTTGCAAAACATGAAAACAACACCCTCTCAGTCACTGTTTTTGAGTGATGTCATAAACTAGATACTTGTTAAAACTCTCCTCTTGAGGGCAGCAACCATTCAGAACAAAAAGTTGCTCATATTTCTTAATGGTGTGATAAAGATTGTCCTGGATTTGAAATAGACGAGAGTTAGCTTGTCCTTTGGCTCTCATGGTTTAGAGAAAGATTCACTTACAGCTCTGCAATTCTTTTCAGCCTGAAAGTTCAAGTGAAAAATGCAGAATATGAAATCAAGGCTTCACTTTGTAAACCAGCTGAGAAAAAAGTAACCAGGTAGAAACATATAAAATCATAGAATCATCAAGGCTGAAAGATACCCTTAAGATCATCAAGTCCAACTGTCAACACACCCCTACCATTCATAAGTTCCAGCCTAAGTTCTCTGTTAGACTAGATCAGCCTTTTCCTCCAGTGACTTGTCTTTCCACACATGGGGATGGGTCTGCTCCTGAATATTGAGCAATTCTTTTTTAAAGTATATCTAGCCTTCCTGAACTCCTTTGCCCTTCAGGACTGACTTCCAAAGGGTTCTGTCAATCAATGTCCTAACCAGGCCACAGTCTGCCTGCTGGAGGTCCAAAGTGGAAGTTCTGCTGGCGCTTCTCCTTATTTCATCCCTTATAGAAAATACTAATATTTCATGGTCATTATGCCCAAGATGCCCACTGATCACCACATCACCCACTAGTTCTTCTTTGTTCACAAACAAAGGTCTAGCAGGGTACTTCTGCTGGTAGGCTCATTCACCAGTTGTGTTAGGAAATTGTCTCCCACACACCCCAGGAACCTCTTAGACTATTTTCTCTCTGCTGTGTTGTATTCTCAGTAGACATTTGGAAAATGTATTTCTGTGAGTACCAGGGCCAGCAATCATGAGATTTCTGCCAACCACTTGCAGAATGCCTCATCAGCCTCTTCATCCTGGTTGGATGGTTTATAACAGGCTCCCACCATGACATATGACCTGCTGAACTTCTCCCATGATCTTTACCCACAGCACTGAACCTTGTTGTTTTCGTCATCATCCATTCCAATACAATCAAAACTCTCTGTAATTTACAGTAATGTAAATCTGTAATGTACAGTAATTTACTCTGTAATGCACTCCTCTCTTGCTTCACCTGACTCTTCTCTAAAGCTTATAGCCATCCAACAACAGTCATTGTCATAAGGTTTAAAAGGAGCTTTTAAACATGACTTCCTAATAATGGAGCTCGATTGAAATCAGAGTGAGAAGCTCAGGTGCCTTGGACATCTCTGATGATTCATGAACATATTCACACATGCCCAGCCAAGAAGAATAACAATGACACCTGTGGCTATATTCTGTCTACTGTGTCTTTATCATGGACACAGTGTGATATCTCCGAACAGAGAAAAGGAAACAACTACCAACTACTACTACAATTAAAAAACTACTAACATATGTTGTGGGTTTGCCTATTTATTGTTTGTTTGTCTCCCATGTGGCTTCATTCTTCAGTAAGGTCTCATGCTGCAAAACAAGTAAATAAAAGTTATTGCAGTGGTTAATAAGCCTGTGACAGGTTTCAGGAGTATTTCTGCACCTCAACACAACACCTGTCACTGTTACTTCTTGTGCTGATCAATGTGTTGCACCAACATCATTGTGCAAACTCAAACGGTATTAGTAAATTCAATGAAAATGTAAAGAAATAGTCTTCCTTTCCTCATTCATTAATTAATAAAATAATACTTTGAACTAATGCACTGAAAATAACTGACTACTGTGTAGTCTTTGAATGAAGCTAGATAAAAGGATAAATTAGACCAGTTTAAGTGTAACTTTTACTACTGGCAATGCTACAAATGCATATCGGCATGTCTCATTTTATCATTGCCTAGATTTTACGAGCTCTGTTTCAGAACTTCTCTTTGCTTTTGACCGAGAATGTATGCCTGACCCAGGAAATGACCAGCTTCCCTTGAATTTACTTCAGGTACTAGAAAACATAATGCTCTTCAAACTTGGAGAGTGAGACAGAGATCTTGGGAATTATGGAAGGGGTTTGATTCTCCTCTGCTTGTTCTTTGGCTTACTTCCAGCTCCCAGGAAAGCTGGATATCATTCTCAGTGCGGTATTTCTGGTCAGTACCAAATCACATTCTCAAGGAGTACTTGCAGTCTTGTAGCAAGAATGTGTACTCTTATGTGTTATCCAAATTCCATACCTCAAATCCCCAAGTAGGTTACATGTATTTGAATTCTTCACTCATTGTGATATTGAAGAGTTCACAATAACACAGAGAAAATCAGGGGAAAGGATCTGAAAGGAATATCATGTAAGCCAAAGGAATAAAACTCCTTGTGAATAAAGTGAAAGGCAGTGGGTGTTGCAAGTATATGCAGGCTTGTGAAGGAGACCTGACCTTGCAGGTTATTCTATATGGCATGCAGGGTGAACTGCATCTAGGCTGGTGAGAGAGCCTAGCCTCCATCATATGGAGCCCCCTCCTGCCTGTGCCTTGAAGAGAGGCCAGAGGGCAGGATCAGGACTGGATGGATCACTTCATCCTGCAGAGGGCTGGGCTGGGGAGCCTTGTTCATACAGAGTGCCATATACTCTCTTTTATTGAGGAACTCAAAGGCTGGATGCTGCTGGTCATTTTTCTTTGGAAATTAAGGCACTGATGGCCCTGGAGCAGTCAGAAGTCCAGGTGCTGTGGTAGGTGTCGTGGTAGGTGACTATGCTGGGGAAGCTGGGGAAATCTGTAAAATCCTTCAGAATGCTAGCCACAGGGCCCCTGTGTGATCCTCAGAAATGTTTCTTTTTCCCTTTCTTTGTCTAGGTAGATCCCTTTTGCAAGAAGAACAACTTCTCCAGGCTAATCAAGATTTTTGTCCCTATTCTCTAACGTGCCCTGAAGACTTAGTTAAAGGAAACTTATGGATCTGCTTGCTGTAATATATGGCAAGCCTCTGCTTTCAAGGATATAAAAACCTCAAATCTTTGATTGTTCTGGCTATATTACCATTTTACATGTTACAGTTGACTAGATTAATAAATAGCATTATACCATGCAAAAATCAAAATGCTTTCTGTACCCATATGAGTATTTTAAGTGCTTTTGGATGATTTTTTTTCTTACTTTCACTTGTGTTGTAGCATTTTTTGCTCTATCATAACTCAGAATTATAAAGTATTGATTTTTGCACAGATATATGTGTGCCTTTCTAATATAAGTATTTCAAATTTTATTAATGTGCATACAATGTAAATCAAAAATAATAGCATTTGATGCTCAATATAAAAAATGTCTCTCAGATTAGCCATGCAATGTATATAGAAATAATTAACTTTGTGGCCACTAGATGTCAATGTTGTTCTGTGTATGCATGACTGAAGCGTCACTGCTCTTTTTTTAGTCCCCTAAAAAAATCTGTGATGTAACTACAGCTTTCTAGTGCTCTGTCTTCAATGCTAAACATTGAGTATTCATCATTTCTCTTAACAATTACACCTTAGAATTTGTAAGGCAATGAAAACACATTATTTCATTATTTTGAAGTCTTAACCATTAGACCTTTATATTAGAAGAAAAATATTTTTTCTAGGAAAAATAAACTAGTTAATCAATTAGTAGATTTTTGAATGGAAGATCTGCTAGATGGTTTTCCATTCTTTGGTTTCATTAGATGCTCAAAATATTTTACAGTTTAGATATAATTGAAAAGTTAAAAACATGTCTCTTCATATGCCAATTTATTTCCTCTGACTACAAAATAACCCTTAGAGCTAATAACAAGTACATTTGATAATTTAATTTTTTTTTTCCCATCACATCAATGAGATGCCTATTGTGCTTCCTAGAAAACTAGCCCAAAATGTCTCCTGGAGTCAGTCTTCTATTTATTCCTACCCATGAATTAGTGAGGAATACATGTGTGGTCAGCAAAGTGGAATCACAAAGAAAAATTGCAAATCTTTGTGAGGTAAAAAACAGTTCAAAATGGGACTCAAAAACTTTAGAATCCCCAAAAATAAAAGAGCTGCTTTACATGAGCTTTAAGAAATTGTGAGGCATAGGCATTACATGTTGATTTTTAAGTCAGTGTGGACAGTCCATAGATTTTAAAATATTTTTTTTTAACAGCAAAGGTGAAACTTCAGAGAATACTAAATTCTTGCCTATTATCTCTTATCCTCCCACTGCACATCACATTGGATAGTTTGACTCTCATCTCCTCAAGCTTCCTATAGAGACTGGGGTAGTTGTGCAGTGTTCTCAAAGCCATCTCTGCCCCAGGCTGGACAAGCCCCCTGTCCCAGGGACACTGCTCCAGCCCTGACCAGCACTGAACTTGCTGCAGTTTATTGATGTCTTTCCTGTGTTGCAGAACAGTATCTAGATGTAGCTAGTGAGTGCTGAGCAGAAGGGGGCAACCAATGCCTCCCTGATCTCCTGGCTGTGTTCCAGGGATGCAGTCCCATATGCCTTTGGCAGTCTCCGCTGCCAGGGGATGCTGGTGGTTCCTGTTCAAGAATTGAATTGGTTGGAATAAGAAGCACAGCATAGGAATAAGTTCTCAGCTCTTTAGATGTTAGGAATTCATGAGTTCTGCATGGATCTGTGTGAAACATGTAAATGCACCTGGAGAAGGGAAGTGGCAAAATAAGTTTTCCGATAATACTTGATCCTTGAGAGAAATGAAGGAAGAGTGTATCATACATAAATCCTTCAGGGGAATGAGGGAAAAGAAGGAGCGTATCATATATAAAATGCAGCATTATACATATATGTATGTATGTATGTATGTCTACTCAGAAGTGCCATTTTGAAATGTTCTGGATGCATTGATGAAAACACTAAATCAATGCCTGACAGAGGTCAAAAACCTAAATAACAAATTGTTGGCAGAAGGTACAAAAAGTAAGGCAGAATGTCATTATGCCATAGCTGTATGTTCATTACATACAGTTCTGCTTGCTTCGTCTCAAAAAGGGAAGGATAAAAAAAAGTGTTCAGAGAGGAAAAATAAGAAGACCGAAGTGGAAGAAGCTTCAGAGAAGAGCTACAAATATGATCAAATTCATGGATTTCTCAGTAAACTGAGATGCTGGAAGTAGTCTGGAAAAGAGAAAAAAGGGGGGCATAAAGCAGAAGTCTAAACAGATGAGTAGTGTGCTGAAAGTGAATAGGAGTAAGTTCTGCTTTGTACCCCCCAGTACAAAACCTGGCATGCAGCAAATAAAATTGAATGTATATCTTCGCACACAGAATCCATTTTCATGGTATGCTGTGGCTATTAAAATTTTAAAGGGTCAGAGACCTCATGGTTCTTAGTCAAGTAGAAGTTATTAGTGCTTATAAACCACTGAGTGTACATAGGCCACAAAAATTTGGAGGAGTTTATTGTACAGGCAAAACATCCTATATGTTCATCCTGTTCTTTCATATTTTGTTAAGCATCTCCCCTTGTTTACTGCCAAGATACTGGGCTAAAGGGACCTCCAGTGTGAGCCAGCGTGGCTACTGTAATTTCATCACTTTAAAAAAAATGTATAATATGAAGGAATGAAGGGGGACTTCTGTAAAGACTGCTTCATGCAAATGCAAAAGTTTATTTCTTACCTGACTATTGAAGTCCATATAAAATGGCATTATAAGGAAGAAATAACTCTAACAAAATTGTACAATAAAAAATCCATGCTAAAATAGTATCTAATATGGTATCCTAAAGACCAGTAATTACTAAATTAATGAAAATTGTACTTCTTAATAATTTTCAAAATCCTAAGTGTGGATCTACTACTGGGTGCCTGGCAATTAAGTTTATGAGTATAGACTATGTACTAGAACATGGCTTACAAGATGGTTTGCAAAACTCCTTACGTAATTGCAGTGGTTATCCACCAAAAAAAGGGATTTGGTCTATCAGTTGGAAATTACTCTTTGATTTAGTTCTTCCCTTTTAGTGTTTTGACTGCAGACAAAGAATTTATATATTTTTCTTGGAAGAATCTATTTATCCTTTAAAAATAAATATTTAACGTGTTCACATTATTTTTATTTCTTTGTCTTAATTTTTTTGGTAGTATTATCTAATCTTTACCTCTGCATGCCCTCACATATCAGAACTCTTATTGTCTGCTGTCCTAAGGGAGTCATTCCTTTTCAGATTTTTGTGAGGTGTTATTGTTATTGGGTTTTCTGTCTCATAATCATCTTGTATTTCAGTTTTTCCAGATGAAAATATAAACCAAATATCAAATCCTATGTTGTTTTATCAACAAAGAACCCTTTTTTTTCTCATGAAAAATAGTCATGTTTGCCCCAGCTTTTGATTTAAGATATATGTTTGATTTTCATGCTTGTTATAAAATTATGCTAGAATAGAATAGAATAGAATAGAATAGAATAGAATAGAATAGAATAGAATAGAATAGAAATCATAGGATCATTAAAGCTGGAAAAGATCTCCAAAATCCCTGGACACAGCCTTGGACCAAACACCACTTTGCTACCTAAACCATAGCACAAAGTGTCATGTCCAGTTGTTTCTTAAACACTTCCAAGAATGGTGACTCCACCACTTTCCTGGACAGTCCATTTTAATGCCTGACAAGCCTTTCAGCAAAGAAATTCTTGATGTCCAAACAGAAAGATTTTTTTTTTTTTTGTCCCTTATGTAATTTGGTATAAAATGCAATACAACTGGAGTTTTGTCACATTAGTATTGCAAGTATAAATTACTGTAACAGATTGTGACAGGCTAGTGTTAATGACAGTTTAGTAATTATTAGTGTAATAGGTTAGTTAATGAAAACAGAGGGAAAATATAAAACAAATGCAGATCTCATTTTTCTCACCGCTATGGAGATGAACATTCTTGATGCCAGTTTCACTACCACTTTAGTACAAGTTTCAAATTTTATTGTCAGTCCCTGGGCTTCAAACAGCAAAATATTGGGTTCTGTTTCTGACATGTTAGTAAGCCTGTAGTATGACATCTTGCAGGGAAGGTTACCCTTTGGGTAGCTTAAAGCTCCAAGTGTCCCACTGAGGATCTTCCAACCTTGTGTGCTGTGAAGTCTGCTTAGCCACCAGTTTGGGATTTTTTTCCTTTCCTGCCAGCAAGAGCAATAGCTAAAATCTCAGCACTCCCCATAGTTTTTCTCCATCCTGTGACTAAACTCTTTGAAGTCCTACTGTAAATGACCCACCTTCTCATCTATGAACAGTATTAAAAGGCCCAGATGAATTGTTTAGGTGTAGAAAAATGCTCTACCCATGACAATTTTCAAAATATTCAGAGTAATCAATCACTTCCTTTGGCGATATGGGAAAACTTATCACCATCACCTATTAGCAACTCTTCTTCTGCTCCCTACCACCACTCTCCAAAAATCTCACAGGATTTCACAAGATGTCAACTAATTAGATATTGCCATGTGTCTGAACCAGCCTCTAATCCCGCTCCTTCCTTCTGGCTCATGGCATGTCATCTGTGCTCTAATTTGACTAACTGATGGTGTTCTGCCTGATTATATGGCATTAAGGAAATGGATTAGGGGAAAGAGGACAGTGAGAGAATTAAAGCTGAGACATCTCTTGAAATATGCCTGGAGGAGTTGTGGGAACAGTAAAAATCCATTGAGTGAAATTATATCTTCCAGGTGATAACCAGGAGATAAAGACATTTTTCAAAGACAAAAATGAGAGTTAGAATCACCCATTTTGGAGAAATGGGATTTGGGATGTTCCTTATGTGGACTGGGTGAGGCTCTGTCAAAGCAGTGCTAAAACATGGATGCACTTTGCCTTGAGCAATCTCAAGAAGCATCTCTCTGCAATTAGTTTTTTTAACGCATGCACTGAATTGCTGTGGTTAAATTGCCTTGGATTTCTGTTTGGTATTAAAGCCACCAGGCTAGAAGCCAGTCACTATCCACACTCTCAACTTAGTTTTCACAGGATGGGGTGAGCAGATTTAAAGCCACCACTGCTGACTGAGAAATCTTGCTTCCTTTTCAGTCTGCCTTGTTGCCTTCTCCAGCATGTGTGCTACTCCTGCTGAGCTTTTGGAAACAATTTTTGTTTTTGCTACAGCAGCACAAAGCAAACAGGATTTTTCTTTTGTTTGTTTGCTTGTTGTTTGTTTGGGCTTTGTTTTGTTTTATTATGGGAAGGGAGCAGGACAGAACAGCAAATCCACCAACCCTTTTGGTGGTGAGAAGCCATTAATGAGGGCAGCTGTCTGTGAGGGAGGATGAACCCATGAAGTCCAGCGAGACAGAGTTGCTGCTGAGTGTGTTTAAATGGCAGGTGTTGACTGGGAGCACTGAGAGCTCCAACTCCCAACCTCTCATAAAGAGAGAAAAGAGAGTTTCTGTCATGTGTGTACACTGATGGCATTTCCCAGTCTTTCATCAGAAAAGCTTGCCTCTGTGATTGAGTCCTGTGCCAAAGTTCATTAAAAAGCTTGTTTAAACTTTTCAAGTGGAATAAGACACTGAGGTTATAAAAAAAATTGACACTTAAGGCCCTCATCCTTTTGGACCCAAGCCCTTCTGGCACCTGCAACAACCCAACATGACTTGAAGGCTTAGGGTTTTAAGTAGCTTTTGGACTTGCTGAAGGGGAAAGCCCAGACCCCTGCAGCTCCTCAGCATGGGCTTTATCTTTCCTGCAGCAGTAAAGGTATGGGCTTGGTGAACTCAAATGGGTTTGCTGGTCATCTCATCCACACTAGTGGAAGGGTCACATGGACACAGAGCAGACTGGTCCACTCAGGCCTTCCTGGGGAATAGCCCAATGCAACCTCTATCTCGTGGCATTGTGTATTGGTCTGGGATGGGATGGAGATAGTGTTCTTCACAGTATCTGGTATGGGCTGGGCTTGATTTGTCCTGGAAACAATGTTGACAACTCAGGGATGTTTTAGCTGTTGCTGAACAGCACTTGCACAGACTCAAGGCCTTTTCTGTCTCTCACCCCATCAGAGAATAGGTTAGAGGTGCACAAGGAGTTGGGAGGGACACAGCCAGGTCAGCTGACCCCAACTGACCACAGAGATATTCCATACTGTAGGACATTATGCCTAGGATATCAAACTAGTGCAAGAAGGAAAGGGGGATGTTTGGAGTGATGGTGTTTGTCTTTCCAAGTCACATTGCACATGATGGAGTCTATCTTTCTTGGGTATGGCTGAACACCTGCCTGCCCATGCAATGGACAATGAATGGATTTCTTGTTTTGTTTTGCTTGTGCAGGTGGCTTTTCTTTTACCCATTCAACTATTTCTCACTTCTACTCTTCTGATTGTCTCCCCTCTTTGGGAGAGTGAGCAGCAGGTGCATGGGGCTGAGCTATTGGCTGAGGTTAAACCATGACAACAGACTGGAATGAAATGTGGGCCAAGGTTCACTGTAGACAGCTTGGACTAAATCAAAGAGGAGACAGAAAAGCAGCAATCTGGTTTGCCCAGCAATCTGCTTTGCCAGCAGTGGAAGGGAGTGACTGCTTGCCATAGCTCTTTATGTTCACAAGGAAATGGTGAAGACCAGCTGTTTATTACCCTAAGCCTTTCCCTGGACATTTACAGACCTTTAGCTAAATGTGCCTTGTGAGCACCAACAGCACTTGCTCAACTTCTTCCTCTCCCACTCTCATCAGCCACATCACAGCAGTGATCCTTGTGTCCTGGCAAGGTCTGCCTCATCTTTTGGTTCAGGCACCTATAGATCAATGCTGCCCCTGTGTTGCTGGACCTCGCTAAATTGCTGCTACCTAACTCAGAGCTGACCTGGGCTCCAGGTCTGTGGCAGATGAGAAAAGCCATGTTTTATGTTTTGTAAGAACTGAGTATGGAACAGCTTTAAATTATTAAACTGTAGGAGACATGGCAAGGACAGATGAATAAAACTAAAGTTTTAGCTGCTGTTTCCAGTATCCGCTTAGAGAGGGATGTTCTTGTTTAACTAAGCAGGGCTGCATAGCCAAACTTGCATCTATCCACTACAGACACTGACCTCATTGCAGATCCCTGCTCTTCAGAAGGTGTGAACCTGAGCTGCAGGTGATGTAGTGTACACCATCTCTGAACTGCAATTAAGGGAGTTCATATGTTTTATGGCGTGCTTCTGCTGAAGCTACGAGCAAAAGAAATGACTGAATGAATAAAGTCTTGTTATGTCAGTGGAAACCAAATTATCTAACAAATTAACAATAAATACCACACAAGGAGTGTGAACATTCATCATCAAGCTGATTGCATAAAAATAAAGAAATCTTAGACAAATGCCAAAAATTACAAACAAGGTATCATTTAACATCCTGATACTCAGATAAGATTATATGAATGTGGTTCAGACTTTACATAAGCATTCTCTTTTCTCTTTGAAGGAAATCAAAGACACATCTCAAAGTAAAATGGTGCTTCAAGTCAAAATTATTATACTAATAAAATAGGATTTTATAATGAAATATGCTTGTATCTTTCTGTATAATACCTGCTTCCTCTCAATGAGATACAACCTACTGCTCACAATATTACATTGCCCATAGCTATTTTCTCTTCTCCCCTATGGATATACACATACATGTATGCATGCTTTCCTATCTAACATGGAGATACTCTCATCTAGTGCTTTCACACATCCTCAAGGGCTTTTTCAACTAATGGAACATGCTGCATCCTTAGGCTGGCATGAAATATTCAACACCTTACAGAGGTTATGCAATCCTTTTTTTATATGTAATTAAACTACTCTGGTTTACGTGGATTAAAAAATTCATAAACATTTCACTCAGTTAAATTTACTAGTACAATGGTGTCACTCCCTGAAAACACTGTATAACTTTCTCATGGTGGCAGGGACTCTTTTTTTTTCCTCTTTCCTCCAGAATAACATGAGGAGACAATAGTCATCCTTTTGTACCTTTTTTTCTTATTATTACAGAAGCAACAGGTCTGAAGCAAGTTGTGTGTAAACATTAATCCAACTGATTTACTGGATGCCTTGTCCCCTCATCTGCTTTCCCCCCCCATGTCCCTGCTCTCATTCCCCAGCCCTCCATGTTCGTTTGCCAGAGGCAACTCTATTGCAGGTTTCTATCTGAAGGCTGGCTCCCAAGCCATCACCAAACCAGGTGTATAGCAGCTGAATTTTGCCAGATGTTTTTTGAGTGGGAACATTAATATAAGCCCCTTTCCAGAACCACCAATTTTCATATGGTTTACCAGACTTCTCTTATTTTTTCAGGTTTTGCTAAAAATGCCCAATGGGTTCAATGGTTTTTGGTGGGTGTAGTACTACCTGGACGCACAAGCAGGTAGGCAGAAAAACTTTTTTTTTTTTTCTTTTTTTTTTTTTCCCCTTGAGAAAGCCAACCTAGGAAAGAGAAGAGGTATAAAATCCTGTTCAGGCCAAACTACAGCTATTAACTAAGAGGGCGTGGAAATAGAGATCTCACTGTAGAGAACCACTCTATTGTGGACAGGTAATTCTATACTTGTACAAATGCTTTTCTTGTTCCAGTTACTGCTAGAAATAGGATACAGGCTAACTGATTCTATGGACTGATCAAAAAGGACAGAAATATTTCCATCTCTTATACAACATAAAGATAAAAAAAAAAAAAAAAAAAAAAAAAAAAAAAAAAAAAAAAAGAGAGAGAGAGAGAAAGAGGAAATAGCAAATAGTTCTCCAAGCAGCAGTACTCAGTACTGTTGGGTTCTGGTTTGCCTGGTGTCCGATACATTTAAGACTTCACCTAGTCTGTCATAATGAATTAAGATTGACTGGTATCTTCAAAAATTATTAAACGGTGAACAAATGGAGAGGTGAACATAGAGGTGGATAGGCAAGACAAAAATACCTCTCCTTTCCAATCTATACCTAATCAAAGTTTAATTAAAGTTTCTCATGAAAGTCACCTGGATGAGAATCCTGATTTATGCTCCCATGATTTAATCATATCATCATCTGACTTTCTGACTGAGAAGTTTAACTATTATTCTAAGTGTAGAGCAATCCCATTAAATTTCTTGCCTAAGCATCAAAAGTCCTCAAGTGCTAGTTTTCCATGCTGAGAGTAATATTTTAGAAATAAGTATGTAGTGGGTTTTATTTCCTTCCCTATGACGATTTGTCCCCCATTACTAAGTTACATAGATGAATACGTTCTGTTCATAAAGAGTGACCACACAAAACAATTCATAAGTCAGAGACAAGTCCTGAATTTGGTTACAAGAAGCTGTTTCAGTTTTATTTTTCTTTCAGCTTTCCCTCCTTAGCTATATTTTAAAATCAGAATAATGTTCATTTAAGGTCCTTAGTGACTTTGTACTGAGTAAGAGTGATAGAGAGGTTGTTCTGGGGGAGGGCAAGGGAGGGAACAAGCCCATGCAGGGTTGTTCCTGAACCTCAGTAAAAAGGGCCTGACAACGAAAGTATCAATAATATAATTGCTTTGATAAGACAGACTAGAAAGAAATATATGTAGTGAGTAGATGTTATGTTCTTTCAGATAGAGGGCACAGGTGGTCATATAGCATCAGAGCCAAGACTGAATGGAATTTCCTGCTCATGCTATGCAGAGCTGATCACACCTGTGGAGGGAAGGTCTCCCTTTTCAGCCATTTGAGCAATGTATAATACAATAATTGTACTGTATACAAGAAAAACAGCTATTCCTACAGGATGCTCACACATGCTGCCTTTTTTTTAGAGGAAGTCAAGGCCAGGCAGATGCTGTGATCACCAGAGCCAAGTGGGAGCTGCCTTCACGCTCCCCAGATACCATGAGCTGGTGGAGCTCATCCTGCAGTCAGTGGATGTAGATGGCACAACAGGGCCTGGAGGCCACTCTGGATATCCAGCCCAGTGCATACTGGCCTGTGCCTGCTCAGGTGTGCTGTGGCTCACTCCCCCCTGAATGAGCAGTGCTCTCCTAATCAGGTTCAAAGCACACCACCCCTTGATCCATGTAAAGTTTACCTTTCCCAAAGCTATAAGTTGCATTTTATATTAATAACACTGGGGCTTCTCAAGCCCTAAATATGAACCCTAACAGAGCAGATGAATCCTATCCAAGATCACTGACTCCTTGAACGCAAAGTCTTCAGCAAAGCTCCCTGTACAGATGTGTGTCTTTTAAGGTTTTCCTCTGCACCTTCCATTTAAAAATAAATTGGTATATATGAAGTGTGCATGAATCATTTAAAAATGTCACCAGGGAGTTACATTAAAGGGTAATGTAATACTCTGTAGAAATTAGAAATAAATCCCCTAGCACAGAAAACTGCTGTACTGCAGAACAGCAATTACAAGCAAACAAAGGGAAACAATAAGATTCTTGAATATTCTGGCTGTATCTCCAAACCTAATTAGTTCAGCCTCGAACAACATCAAAGAGTGCTTCATTAATGAACCTCTGAATCATCTGTACTCATCTGTGACTGATAACCATGACTCAGTTCTACCAGTGACGAGGATGAGGTGGTTTGGTAATAAAGACATTAAATTGCCCACTATCTCCAAGCTCTGCCATGAACTTGCACGGGCAGGCTGTCATCTCTGCATCTCAGTTCTTCAGGGAAAGGCAGTACTCCTCAATACTGTGACATTTATATTTCTCATGGAATGGATCATGCCTTGCAATGAGCCTTGAGCCCAGCAGAGTCTCCTAGGTAGTCCTGGAGCACTTGAGAATGCAGAGAAAGCATTCACAGATGGTGGTCCTCAAATATAGAATGACCTAATGCTCCAGATATTTCACAAGGAAGAGATTTTGGAAGCGTCTAATTTAAAGCAGTTGGAAAAACAGGAGCATGGTTTTAAGGAAATTATATTTAGGAGTTCATAGGAGAAGAATGAATAAAGGGGAAGAAATAGTGGGCAGAGCTAAGTTTAAATGGAGAGACAAAACACTGGAGTAACTCAGGGAAAGAAAATAAAGTTACTATCAGATTATGTGGAGGGAGATTAATGAGAAAAGTGAACAGAGTTATCCTGATAGGGAAACCAGAGAAAGCTATTTAATGAACAGAGGAAAAAAACAACCTCAGATAGTTAATTACAACAGTACTTCTCCTGTAAGACACTAGGTAAAACAAATAACTACAGATGCCGTTGTATTCAGAATTATACTGATGACAATAGTGCTTTTTAGCTGCTTCTTTTCTTGCAGAGACACATCAATAATGCATACTTTAATTATATTCAACTACAGAACCTATGTATTAGAGCACTGACACTTTGGTGATGGATAGAGATGTCCAACAATTTGTCATTTTACTGAGTACAGTACAGGGACAAGCCTAACTTACCTGTCTAGAGCTATAAGTGCTATTTTCTAAAGGAAAACTTGAATGTATGCATTAAAAAGTATATTGCATTGAATATTACAAAGTCCCTAAGATAAATACTAGGATGAATTCTGGCCTCCTCATTGTAACTAAGATATACTGTTAGATGTATCTGAAGCACAAACAGTCCAAAGACAGACAACAAAACAGAAAAAATAGATGATGCATGCTTCTTTGACAAAAACAAACAAACAAACAAACAAACAAACAAACCACAAAACCACAAAACAAAAAAAAAAACCAAAACCAAAACCAAAAACAAAAACAAAAACAAAAAAAGTTGCAAAATCAAAGATCTGCTAACCTGAAAAATAGCAAAAATAATGAAAATATAACAATTCAGGAAAACGTTACTACAGTTTTACTCTAAGCAGATTTATCCAATTTGTTAATGTTCTTGTAAGTCCATCATGAAAACAAAGATGAAGCTGTCTTTACATCACATATTTTCAAGTGGCATCAACAATTCTGCACAGGTTTTGTTGCATGTTGGCATATACCCTTACACTGCTCTACTGCTAACACACTTTTCACAATACAAAAATGGTAAGATTGCCTGCCTGAGAAGCTGTCAGGCAAAATCCTGTTTACTCTAGCATGTCATAAAATCCAAGTATAACACTTTTCTGTCAGTGTTAGATTTTGAATATAGCTGGATCTGACATCAGTTCCCTATATAACAAATTTTGACTGTCAGTTTGGATATTTTAAAATTTATTTGTTGTGAAACTAAATTGAGATAGCAATGTTGGCTTTTCATTTCTTTTAAGTTTGAAATCTAAGGTTAAAATTTCTTCAACCACAAGTACTCTAACTGGAGAGCAGTAACTGATTGCTGTTTGACACCTGAAACAATCCTGCATGACAGGAATAGAAGTTATTTATTGCTTTCCTTTTCCTTTTCATCTTTTTAATTTTTTTTCTTTTTGCTTGGCTGCAGACAAAGACATACTTTTCAGATTTTGCTTCTGATGAAAAGGATATTGATTTAAATGTGAAATACTGGAGGTGGGCTGTATTGGCTATGTCTGTGACATCTGGTAGGAGAATTTCCAAGACCGTCTTCAGGACATGATGGCATGCAGTTTGTGTTGGCCTAGAGACTGTCTTGTGTGGAGGTAGGAGTGTGGAAGAGTGGCTGCTATTTTACTGTTGGGCATCTGGTCTCTGTCCCTCCCTGCAGTCCTTGCAATAACTTCATATTGTGGAGCTTCCTACACTCACAGGTTGCCCTCATGGACCCCTGGGGTCTGATATACCTCAGGGCCCCCCACACCCTCATGCCCAGAATCCCTTAAAAACAGCCAAAGGGCATGATGCAGCTTTTCCATTTCTGGGTGCTAGTGATGTTAATTCAAGGGGAAACTGCCAGGAGGGAGTCCTTACATTCCCTGCAGCACAGAAGTTTTGATGCTGGACAACCCAGACCTCTACAGAGGCCAGAGCCTCACTCATGATGGACATTGTCAAATGTGTTAGACACTTTGTTCAGAGAGGTCTGCATGGCAAAGAATGGCCCCACCAGGGACAGTCAGCATATGATACTTTCAGACCCCCTACTTCTGCCATGTACTATCCCCCTTGGCAACCTCCCAGATTTCTGCCAGACTTCTCTAGTCCTACAGCTGAGCTTCCATATGTGCTTCAGTCCCTGCAAAGTCCAAGTCACAGAAGGCAAGGCCTCTCTTTATATGGGGAAAGCTCCATGGGGGTGCCTCATATGGGGTCAGAGAGACTCCATGACATGTGGCAGTATGAACAGTGCCCCTAATTACTGATCACTCAAGGTTTTCCCACTCCCCTTCTGGGATGTCTTCAAAGCCCTCCTCACCTCCTAGCTCACAGCTGAGTGAAACCTCTGCAGGCATTTTGGGAGCCATGCATGGCCCTGATGAAGCTTGTGGTGCTGTTTGTGCAAGGAAGATTTCCTATCGCATTCCGACGCTTCTGAGTCTGTAAGTGCTCACAGCCTATGCCAAATTCTAGTTCCTTTTAGACACATGTAAGCTGCTAAATCTAGGAAACTTCTGTGTGCAAAGAGATGTTTGGAGAAGAAACTTCTTCTGCGTGATAGCTTTCAGGCAGCGTTATGGGGTACAGAGTTTCCTGGCTCCTGCAGCCTACTTCCCACTTTTGTGCTGCATTTCTGAGAGATACCTCTAGGCTATCACCTGATATCAGTGTGGAAACACTGCAGAAAACTGAGCAGATTGAAAGATTTATTGGCTGGAAGATTTATTGGTTATGCCCCTTCTACCATTGAGATGTGCCAGATCAGTCAGTGAGGTAGAAAGGACCACAGGAAACGTAAATCCTAGGCTCAGTTACTTGTCTGTAAGGCCAAGACTTTTAACACCAGTGGAGCAAACATGAAAAGTCTCTGTTGGAAGCTATCCATGTAAAGAAAACTTTCAGTGCTGAAGAGATCTTAAGGAAATTGGTTTATGTCAGTCCTGTTAGTCTCCGCCAGGGAACTGGACATCTAATATTTAGTTTTACTTTACTTCACTCCTCAAATAAAATTGTCTTGTGGTCAAGTTTCTTCTCCTTTCATTTCCAGACTGCAAGAACCAGCAATCAGACACAAATGTGGCTTTGTCCTCTCTATCAGAGCACTGTAACATTTTATTTTATTCTTGCTCTCTCATCTTTCCTTGAAAGCCCATTCATGTTGGCTTTTGTTTTTGTTGAACATCCTCAATCTTTCCCTTCTACAAGTCTGAGCTCAGAGAACTTGAAGCATTTATCATCATGTGAGATTGCACTGGAGTGATGTGAGGTGTTACCACTGAATAATTTTTCATTCTCAGTAATCCATCATATGAAGTCAGACAGTGCAAGCACAACAAGTTTTGTGTGGCAGCAATAAAGTTCTGCAGTGGCAGAAAAACAAGATTAAAAGATCATATAGTAAATCTTGTAATTCTTTATTCATCCTTAACCTTGAATGTAAATACTAGATGGACCTCTCTCCCCATATTGAGGTAGTGAAGAAAGAGAGGTGACTTTTTGTGAATGAAAAGGAGGGTACTGGTGACTAAAATCTTCTATTGCTCTTTCCTGTCAATAGTATTCCAGACAGAATACAAATTCAACAAGGCCAGAATTTTTGATCAGTGAGACATGGTAACAGACGCATGGAAGTGCAGTGAGTTTCTGGGGGAAAAATGACTGATCAGCTCAAGTTATTTCATGTGGAGTGGAAGTCCACTAGAACAGACAAATGCTAAAATGGATGGGTGTCTTCTGTCCTGTATGACTCCCTCCTGGGAACTAAAAGTACAATTAGGACAAAAAGTGCTGTTCCCAGGAAGGTAGAATAGTCATTCAGTGTTCAAGTGAGCAGGAAAAAATAGTGTTTTGTAAAGATTGTTTCATTCTCTGCAGCTCCTGTGGTGCAAAATCACTCATTAATATTTGCTCTGTCATTTAAGTCTGAGACAAATATTTTAGTCAAAATATTATTCTCACTGAAGTTTAAACATAGAACCAAGGCAGGTTAAAAACCATCTCATGACATGAATGCCTTGATATTAAAAATAAATCTTATGGAAATAAAAGCTACATGAAAAGTACAATTTGAAGCAAGCAAATTTGAAGCAAACACATAAACCATCTTGTACAAGTGCCAGAATTATCAATATCCTTCAGATTTAAAAGGATAAATTGTTCTCCACAGCAATACAACCTGAAAATGCCATCACTCCTATCCACTAGGAAATGACCCAGAGAATCATTATTGGACTGGAAGGCTGGAGTTATAGGGACATATGTTCCTTAATGCACTCTAAGAAAATCACTAGGCAGAGGGAAGAGCATAGAAGGAAACACAGTAGGTGGCTGGCCCAACACTGGTTGCTGTTTTTCCTTTCTTCCATAGTCAATGGAGAGAAGAGGAGGGTCTTGCCAGGCCAGCTGGGAACAAGAACCTGCCATCATGTATACTGCATTGTCCACACCTCAGCAGCCTTAAATCTAAGAGCTACATTAAAAATTTCCAAAAGGAGGAGAAAGCCAGAGAAATGAACAAAGTATGAAAATATATAGAGAGCAACAGAGAAGGAGTACAAACCAGAAAGGCACTTGAATGAGGAAAAGACTGACAGTTACACAGCAACTTGGTTTTGCTTCTCTCAATAGAAGAGAGCAGAGTTAATGCTTTACCTTGCAAGAGATAAGGACCCAGTCGAGGATCTCAGATCTCATGTTAACTGTAGTTTGGAGCAGAATTGAATGAATGTTTCAAGCTGAAAAATTGTAAGAAAAAAATGTTCCATGAGAGAGACTAGAGACTACAAACTTGGAAGAAAACAAAAGAATGAAAAACAACATGAAGTTTTGCTGGTGGAGATGTAAAGAAAAGGATGGATTTTGAGGGATGTTGGAGAAGTAAAGTCAACCATCAGAAGCCTAAGACAGGTCAGAGAACCGCACAGCTGGAAATTTGAATTACTGGAAATACATTTGAAATGCCAGTGACAATTACATAAAAGAGGGACAGGAAGAAAGAAAATTCAATTTTAGTTGTCCTAAGCTAAGGAAGTACAGGCCTAAACAATATTCCTATGTCTCCACCGCGAGGGTCACAGAGTATGACAAACCCTGTACCTAATGCTGGCTTTTATCTTGCACTTAAAATTTAGGCAGACAGGGCCTCCTCCTGAAGGCTTTTAAAAGTACACACTTCACCAATAGATACACAGAAGATACATGATTTACAAGAACTGATGAGCTAGGAACAAAAAATTGAGGCAAAAATCTGGTGTCTGAATTATTCAGTCTAGATCTGTGTACCTCGTCCCACTCGCTTTCCCCTCAATATTTGGGCAGAGGAGTAGACATAGGTCTATGAAGCAATATTCCACAAAAGAAGGAGAATTAAAAATATATGCCAACAATATGCTGACTGAGGAATGGAAAGACTGTAGAGAAGACAGGATATGACATTGAGGAGTGGTGAAACAGGGAGAAGCTGATGAAAAGAGTCAGTGACAAGAGCAGAAAGAGATACTTTCCCACCTCAGTTACTCAAAAGGATGACAATGCCTTCAAAAACAAGTCAAAATTTGACTTCAGTAGAGCTTAGCAGAGGATCCCAAGTTTTTTATGCCCTGGATATATCAGTTAAGCAGAGAATGGTTGTACCTTGGTAATTCAACTGCTAAAGAAAGGTTTGAGTCACATAAACTCAGATCCAGTTTTAAATTTCCCTTGCCCACTTTGAAGGGTATTTCCATTTGGATTTGATTCAGTACCATTATTACTTTTAGTGGAACTCCAGTGCATATTGAGATCTGGAGATATTCCTAATTTTTAATGGCATTTGGTTCACATTTAGTGCTTATTAAAGAAGTGGATGTATAAGATTTATTTGAATTGGAACTTATTTGTCAATGTGAGCTGTAGCATTTACAACCAATTAGATCATCTCATGTATACATTTGTCAATACTATAGAGATAAATGAAAGCTGATCATATAGAGTAGAGAGTAAAATTTGGTTGCAGTTCTGTAGACAAAGCTACTGTGAGTTTGTACCCACATAATCTCCGAGGGTCCAGCCCTGTTCAGGAGTGCTGGCTTAATAATAATTAGCTGGACTGCATGATCCGGTGTGTCTTGTAACTCAAAAAGGTTTAATAAAATAATGCAAAATAATACAGAAACAGCAAACAAAGATCAAAGCTCAGCACAGTGTAAGGACAGATCCTACACCTNCCAGCCCTGTTCAGGAGTGCTGGCTTAATAATAATTAGCTGGACTGCATGATCCGGTGTGTCTTGTAACTCAAAAAGGTTTAATAAAATAATGCAAAATAATACAGAAACAGCAAAGATCAAAGCTCAGCACAGTGTAAGGACAGATCCTACACCTGCTACAACACCCCGAATACCACGAGACCCTTTGTTCTGTCACCTTTTACCTAATGGTTGAAGATGGATCTATTGGCAAACTTCCAATAGGAAGGGGTACAGGTTTTGACAGACAGTAACAAAGGCCAACAGGTGCTCCTCTCCTGGCACTGAGCCAATTACAAAGAGAGAAACACAGAACTTTCTGGCTAAACTTCCTCAAATGTCCAAAGGGAAACTGAAACCCTTTCCTTTTACAGAAATGCCCACTCGGGAGTGGGGAGTGCATTACTACAAGCTACCCCTCTGCAAAGCATCAAAGACAACTTATCTAAGAACTGTTCTCTAAAGGAAGCAATTTCTTTTATTCCACAAAAAAAACCTGTTAGAGGTCTAATGCATCAGAGATGGTTCCTGTGGAAGTGCAGTTTGGTTAAAATCTGTTGAGAAAGTCAGTCTACCATGTTTTCACAGCAGTTTTCACTATTCACTACAGTTACGGTGAACTGCAAAGTAGCAGTGTATAATCACATCCTGCTCTGACGTAAAAATGGGATTTTTAAATTTAAAATAGCAGTTCTCACATTGCCTTCTCACCAGCAGAATATTTTAAGCAGTACTGCATACCATGGTGCTCCATGCTATGACTAAAATTCAAAGAGTAAGGAAAGGAGATGCCTTAACTATGAAGTACATATGTTATTGATTATTTTACTCTAAAGTCTTGACCTCCATAGGAACATTGTCATAAGAAATTAGGTGTGGTAGCTTTGAAATAGTATTTTATCCGTGGAAGTCTTTTTAGATTCAACCTGAAGAAAATACATGAGATCACCACACCTTTCAAAAAACCTCCAGTCTATCCCATTCATGTTCACTTAAAACCAGTGGGACGTAACTAAATGACACATCAATTTTTAATCAAAAATATTTTAGCTAAATATATTTCTTTGGGAAGCTACAACAAAATGAATTATACAGTTCTTTCACTGTACAACTCGAAAGAGAATACTTAATAACACCATGCAGCACGCATTGTGCTTGCATAGTGATTTTCACAGGATGTCTTAAGGAAAATTACACATAAAGAGTAAAAACCCACAAATTTAGATCATTGAGTGGAAGTCAAAGAGAGCAAATAAAATTTAGGGCTGGATTTATAATCAGAAATTGAATCAACAGAACAAACTTCAGTAGGCAATATGCTCCAGATATGAGAAATAGTACCCCATCAAATCTCTAGCTTCCAACAAATGTTATCATACCATTAAAACAGCTGAAAAAAATAGCACAGTTATTACCATAGTGACATCCTGCCACATATGTGAACAAAAGGCAGTGGGTTGTGCTAGGTTAAAATAGCACAAGAGATGAAAAGTAATATAGCACTTTTCATAACAGACATACTGGCTGAAAAATGGAATGCTGAACAAGAAGATTCTAAATTGTGGTAATCTGTGTTGGTTAGCATGTGTGTTGAGGTCCTCAAAACAAACCTAAAATTGACTTTTAACAGTAATCCTGAAAGGAGTAAAGTTGCTGGACCTGTTGGTGTTTATGTATCAGATGATGCAAAGCTGGGTTTTAATCTCAGCAAGCCTCTGAGATAGTGACTTCCCAAGTGGATCCATGGTTTTCTAGATAATTTATACACTGGTGTCATATAAATGTAATGTTTTCACTAACCAATTACCTAACTCTGTCATAAGTAATAGAGTTGTCACCAGAAAATTCTGAACTCTCCCAATGCCCAGTAATTTAAATAGAAGGCTTTAATCAAAACTTTTAAGCCTTTGAACACAACTGGGAAGGTATGCATCAGAAGCCAAATGTGGTATGACAAACACCTCTAATGATACTTCAATCACATTGAGACTACAACAAAATATTCTCTCTTCCTTTGCCAGCAGCCTGTAGCTGATCTTTTCTTAGCGGGCCCTTTCTTCACTGCCTCCTGCACGAGGCTCAGATACATGACCAGATTGCTGCAGGGTACAATGTTAGTACGTGTCTGCTGAGAAGCAAGAGACACTGGTCCACACACATTCCTAGACCATGGCAAGGTGCAGGAAGCCACTTGCTGCTATCCTTCCTCACAGTGGGCTACACTGAACGCTATTGCATGGCCCTTGTCTTGAGCTGGGGCACATTTGCCAGCTCAGCCATCCGGCTCTTACAGTGGCTGTGTCTGAGCTGGGGCACTGACACTTCCACCCTTGCTTCTACTATGAGCTGATGATTGTGTCAACTTCCCAGTTAATGTCACAAGGCGCTCAGGACATCAGTCATTGTATCTAGTCAGAAAAATCAGATGTTGAAGTTGAGGAAACTTTGCAGCAAACTAGTTGATTACTCTCCAAATCTCAGGAGTTGCTAATAGGGGAAAAATACCCCCACCAAACGCACAAAACTCTAGAAATATCTATGGATGGAAAAAGGAAAGAGAAAAAAAAAATTCCTTTTCCCGCAAGGCTGAAAGAGACTGGAAAGCTGAAGGGACAGGAATTTTGTAGTGTTTTATAATTAATTTGGAGAGCCAAGCTTTTGCCTCCTTACAGCCTGATAGGTGATATTAAATGGTTAAGGTAGGATGGTATCACATGAAAAATAGGTAATTCTATTTGCCTTTCTAAGTCTGATATATGTTCCTTTGGAAGAGTGGCTTGCACAAAATCACAAAATATCAATATTTAAAGGAGAACAATTGAAGTTCTACTGAATCTGTGGTTACTTTTTGTCATGGTTAATCAGAATGTCAAAATATAAGGGCAGTTGATTTACTAAAAGGGGAAAGAACATAAAAGATAGCATATTAAAATTTACATCAAAATGTCAATAATCTGAGGGAAAGTGAGACTTTGTGGCTTTATCAGAAAAAACCCAAAAGTAATCTATTAATTTTGCATGCAGTAAGACACAAGCATATATTAATTTAAACACAAAATACTGCTGTCTTGGTATATACACCTTGTATCAGATAAAACCAATCTGCCTCTCTATCTCCAATATGTGGTATTGCACAGGCAATGTGTGGTTCCTTGGGGAATACAGAATATGAATTCATCCATCTCCCCAGGGCTGGAACTTTGGCAGATGATGAAATGTACATTACTTAATCAACAAGACTTTTTTGGTCTATAAATGGGTGAATATCAGAAGGCTTACCATGGCAAAACCTTGCATAAGTATGAATGAATCAAGCAACAGTAAGTCTATAAAATCAGCTACAGAGGTGGTTTTATTTGTTGGGGTTTTTTCCTTTAATTTCAAACATGATTTTTTTTTTTTTTTTTT
>VWYO01013930.1:249298-287693 GCA_013400275.1 Rhadina sibilatrix | reverse complement strand
TTTTTTTTTTTTTTTTTTTTTTTTTTTTTTTTTTTTTTTTTTTTTTTTTTTGTGAAATTAGGAAGAAGAGCTGCAGGTTTCCTTATTGACATGTTATGTTATGTTACTTTGACAATTTACCTACAGCTATAGGGACAAACATAATATTATGAAATGTTGCTGAATAATAACAGCCAATTTACTGCACAGTTAACCTGTCAGTCATTCGTTTATCATGGTATTTTATTAAATCATTAGAAAATTGATCACAAAAAGAATAATAATACAGCATAGTAGTGATAATTAGCACTTTGTGAGAAACCAAAGTATTTAAGATGTTTGTTTCTTGTGAAGCATCTTTTTTTGATTTATTTGTGGAGTTATAGAGTGCAGTAATGATGTTTCAGAAATCTGTTTCATTCTTTCATTGAAGGATGAGGATTTAATTTTTAGAGGAGAGTACTGAGAGTTAAAATGCCTGGACATTTGGGGAAATTTCTTCATATCTCAAAGTCTTGATGTCACCCATTTCCTCAGTAATCTTTGGAAAGTGCCAACTACATGAAATTAAACACTGACAAAAATACTGTGCTTAAAAAAAAAATCCTTATGTCTGATACTTACAGAGTTGATTCACCATTAGCTGGGGAATAAAAAAAAAAACTGAATGGCTTTCTGCTCCATGAGTTTTTTTTTTCCAGACTTCCTCTTTCTCCTCACACATTTAACAAATGTTACAGTAGCAGGATTTGTAAGTTCATTAACAGAAGGCTTAATTGTGGATTCGTTATAACTAGCAACAGAAACTTCTGGAAAAGTTGGGCCAGCAGTAGCTTAGTATAACTTTGCAGGTTTCTGTATTAAGGCACACAAGTGACATGAGATGAGCTTAAACACTCAATTAAATTAATCAGTATTATTAATGTTAAAGCTGAAACCTGAGTCGATATCATCTCTATTTCATTCCAGATGGGACCCTTAATCCTGAGATCCCTTCCAAAACAAGAAGAATGTCAGGTCTTAATTAACTCACATGAATGTTACAAGTCTCCAGGATTTTGTAAAATGCTTTGAAAATATCAGAAGTTTAATGCTAAATTAATGCTAACAGTCCTTATTACAATAATTATTAACTGTTTACAGTTGTAATCAGGTTGCTAAATGCCCTGCTCATTGCAAAGAGGCCGGAAAAAGTTCAATTTGTTGCATAATCAGCTATCTGCTCTTCAGTACACAAGCTAAATATAGTAGAAGATGTCAGCTACTAAATATGTAAGACTTGACGAAACAGCTCCTCTCTAACCTCAATTCTTCCAAACAAGTGTTATCAAATTCTGCAGAATTCTAACTTTATTTAAATATCAGTATGGAAATAAACAGGCTCAAGTCTGTGTAATTTAGATGAAAACCCTTTTTTCATGAAGCAGGAATGACCTGAGCAATGCTGTCTTCCTTGAGGTTACAGGCACACAGCTGCCTATGATTCTGTTGCAGTTTCCAGCTTTCCCAGGTGTTATGGTTGGATAAGGTCCTTGACACTTATATCTGTGTCTATTTTAGAACAGATGAATTGGTGCTGCCAGGATTGCTGTGGACAGTGGCAATACTGGGATCCCTGGGGACAACTGAGCAACTGAGAAAACTTGGGTCAGAATCATCCTCCATAAGCTTGGAGGAGCTTTGAAGAAGAGTCACAGTCTGGAACTATTTACAGTAGCAGGATATACAAAATAGGATGAGAAGAGAAAGACAAGCTGTAGCTTCCTGCTGAACAATAAATAGTTTTGCATTTCCAAAACCAAAGGTGGGAGAAGCAGAAGGAGAATGCTCCATCTGGCTTGAAACAGTTGGGAGAGCTGACAGGAAAGAAGGACTTTCTGTTATTTAGCAGGCTCTTACTGAAAAATGCAAATGAAGGGTTTCTCCAGCAGTGAAAAAAGCCAACAGCTTCTTAAGGATCCATGTGTTACATGTTAAGGAGGGGAGACCTGATATTCCCTCAGACCAATAAGAGCTTTTGTTTTGAATCAGTTTTATACAAAGTGAGAAAAAATGAGAAAATTTTAGCCTAATCCACAGAGTTGGCGGATGTGAATGGACTATTAACCTTTTGTTTATTTGCTTGCACAGGTTTGGACTTGCCTACTAGGAATTCAGGTTCAGCATAGTATCCTCATTATTCTTGGAGAATGACATTAAAGTGTCAGATGACACCTGCAAATGAAGGTGAATATTTTTGGAACTGCTCATGTTTCTTTGCCCTTCATCTGATAGTGAGGAGGGTAATAGTGAATAACTCTGGTTGGAGTGGGAGTAATTTTGCATAAATTCAGACACTCAAAATCTACACATGTGCAGAAGGGTCATTCAGGTAGCTGGTAAAAGGTCTCAATCGCATTTCCTCCAGGATTTAGTTCAAGACATAAATATTATCTGCACATACCCAGATGCAAGAAACAAAGAGTAGGCTGTTTCCAGACCTTAAAGGTGAACTAAAGAGCTGTAACTTGAGGTAAAACTTAACTCCAAAGAAAGCAAACTTTGCCAAGAAATGCAGGTATGAATAACTGCAGTAACAGTGATCTAATGGACAATTATCAGACTCAAATAAGGAAAATTATTAGGAAAGTGAGTGCTCGTACTAACCATCTTAAGATTTTTATATAGGGTTATCTCACCAGTAGGAGATGTATATAAGAAGTTGTAGGCATAGCTGACAGTCCCTCCTACAGTTCAATTTTCTTGACACATTCCTTTAGAAGACTCTGTTTCCAGTTACTTAACATTTTACCAAAGATTAACCACAGTTCTGGACTAATTTTTTTCCCCAGGCTGTGAATTTGTAGTTTTTTTACAAGATTTTATGTAAGAATGACCCTAGGGACAAGCTCTTTGTCTTTCTGCTGTTAAAATTATATTTATGTAGAGTTTATTAATGCTCCAACAGTGTAAAGAAGTACCTTCAAGTTTATTGGCAGAGTGTGTTTTCTCTCTCATAAGGATCTATACAAATGTAAACACTTAGAAAATTACCAAACATGCTTTATTAGCTAGTAAGGCAATCGAATTTTATCATTGCTGTGGCTGAAGATGTTACCTGTGCAATGCACTGGATCGAGGGTTCTACAGGGCTCTCTGCATCCCATAAAATGAGTGTTGTGGCTTCACTTTAGAAAGAGATGCTGCATTGAGAAGCCAAAACAAGCATTGTGATGCTTCTCTGGCTAGCACTCCAGACTTTTTTCAGTAGTGCCTCACATTAACTTTTATGAAGCTGGCCCCAATACCTGCATGTCATGGGCTGCAAAACTGTGACAACTTTGAAATACCATAATCTGATTTTGTTAGACTGAGCACCAAAATCAGTGATGCTGATACCACTTTACCCCTGGATATCTAACCAATAAAGGCTGGATCTCCCTCCAGCCTCAGGTGGCAGATTCATATCCAGCTGTTGCAATACGACCCAAATGAATGACACTCACGCACTGAGATGTCCAAGGCAAAAAAGGGGCAGTTTATCTACAGACTTCGACATTTATAGAATTCCAAGTGACCATGGATTGGAGGAAGAAAATTGTCTTCTCTAATTACACTGGTCAAACCAACAGTCCATCAATTCTCTCTTCCTCCAGAAAGGAATGCAAAACAATCATTATTTACACGAAAAGCGCGTGAGAAACTCCATCTCAAAAAGTAAACATCAGAAAGCTAAAAGAACAGGGCGACATCCAGCCATGGATATGAATATAGATCTTATTAAGATAAGATCTCTGTCTATGTTTCCTCCATTCCCTGCCCACAGGCTTGTTTTCTGTAGAAGAAAAGGCAGGGTAGGAACCATAGGATACTGAGTAGTTTGGTGTGATGATCAGGAAGCAGAATTGGGAACTTCTCTGAATCATTATCTGCTTCACGTCCCTGCATGCACAAATAGACTCTGAAACCTCTTCCACTTTCTCTTCTCACCTCCCTTGAATTGGGCTCTATGTGCTCAAGCCATTTGTGGTATTGCCCAGTTCTGCCACCTGGGAGAAGATGGCTGTGAAGGAGGTAGGCCATAGAGAGTGGACGCACCCATCCCTTAACTTGGTATCTGCTTTTAAGCCTAGGGTTAACTGAACCTTATGCTTAACACTTTTAAGCCCAGAGTTAACAAGACCTTATGCTTGTGACTGAACTACACAACAGGAAAGACAGTGCTCACTCTGGTACCACATAAGGCCTGGCCTTGCTGTGCTGATTTATCTTCCTAGATTGACTTTGACCCTGCCTTGTTGCAGTGAACTCTCCTGGCTATCTGAACTCTTGTCTGACTATTCCTGGATTTACTCTTCTCCTCTATGAGCACTATGGGTCCCCACCAGGTGGGTCACAGTCCTGCCTCACTGCCACCTTTTGCACCCAGCTCCCTGCCTGTGAGGAAAGCACCTGTCCTGCTTGTTCCCTGGCAAAGATCATGGTCTGATGTAAATAGCAGCACATACCATTAGCACATAAACTCTCCCACCAACATTGAGAGGGTTGATTGGCAGCCATAATGAACTTCAAACACAACCTAGATTTAGAAAAAAACCCAAAACAAACATTCACACAAGAGAAGGTAGTACCGAACATACCAGAAGTCCAAATATCTAGACAAGTATTCAATGAAATTTACCATTGCTAGATGGTCTTGCAGTTCACTGCTGTTTCTCCCCGAAGTGTGGAGTTTGAGAGTCAAGAGGGATTGAGGCTCTTTCCATCAAGAGCTGAATAATGAAAGTTCTCTGATGAAATGGCAACTTGCAGGGGGTCTTCAAATATCTGAAACTAAAATTAGAGATCACTTAAACCTTACGGACACAGAGAGAATGTAGGCTTTACAAGTGAAGCAAGCCAAAAGAAAAAAATAGGAACACAGAAGCAGTTTTGCCAACCAGCACATACTTTTTAAAGTTAAATGTGGAAAAACATTAATTTTAAGGACTTAAACAGCACAGTTGCCTATCTCAAACACTGTTAAGGCCACAGAAGGACTTTGCCATGAGATAACCAGAGAATGGAGTGACAGGATGGCTTAGCTCCAGGCCTGGTAGAGGTGAGATCTGGTTAATTCATCCTGCTTAACACATCTGGACAAAAAATCCCACTGTGGCAAAGTATGTAAAGAAGCACCGGCTCACAAACATATCACTGGTCAAAAAAAGATCACCCCAAGTTATGGGATAGATAGATAGATGACATCTGCAACCACCAATGACCACCAAAGCCCCCCAGAATATGCCTCTGTGGATACCTGGAACTCAGACTGTAAATTAAGCCACAGCAAGAATTTGAGATAAGAAAACTGGTACTATTGACCAGATATTGACTCAGACTTATGGGGAGGTTCACAAAGCTTGGGGAGAAGAAGTTGTCACTGATAATGGATACAAAGAATTCAGAATTTATGGCCACAAGGAAAGCCAACTCAGGAACTGTGCTAAAATCAGCTCTTGTGGGTAAAAACTAATTCTGGGGGAGATTGTGACCAGTGACTCACAGCCCATCAACCCAAGAAACAACCCAAAAGAAGAGAAAGACTAAGTGTGTGGACTAATTAGCATTAGAATGAGAGAATTAGCATTAAAAGTGAGGGAATCATTTAACAAGTAGAATAAAAGAACTATGCACTCAATGAGCATTGCTAAACCTCTGATTGCTAAATCATATAAATAGTGAAAAAATTTGAGTGACATTGGGTGGCCCAGCACCAAGAAGCCCAAGGTGAAGAAGAACCAATGGGATGCTGCTGGATCCATGGGTGGTGACTCCTTCTCCTTCTCCTTCTCCTTTCTCCTTCTCCTTCTCCTTCTCCTTTCTCCTTCTCCTTCTCCTTCTCCTTTCTCCTTCTCCTTCTCCTTCTCCTTTCTCCTTCTCCTTCTCCTTCTCCTTTCTCCTTCTCCTTCTCCTTCTCCTCCTTCTTCCTCTTTTTCTTCTTCTTCTCTCTCTCTCTCACCCCCCTCGATGCCCTCTCTCTTTGATTTCTCTCTATCTCTCTACCTCTCATTTATTGTTAAATAAGATCTGTACTACTGATTTCAGCATATGGTCTCATTTGCACCTTAATTCGGGCAGAGGCATCTTTCACCATTCAGAGTTTAACAATAATGCCTGCCTTGTTTGCATATAGATATTACCAGGAGACCCTGTGGGATCAGCACAAAGCAGCAGCAGAGAATGATAATCATTCTGTTAGCGTGGTTACCCTCATGCAGCTTTGCAAATACGGCTTAGCATATGCGAAAAAAGACTTTACAAATTTCCAAAATTCAGCTGACCAAATGTGCAATGGTACTCGCTGCTCAGTGGAGACACATCAGCCATTTGCCAGGAGCTACCAGCAGCAGGTATTGTTTGTACTAGCCCTAGGTAGCCCTTGATGCTAGCATTAGTCTATTGAAGTGCAAACTTCAGTAGTGAATAGTGAAGAAAATAAGAGAAGAAAAATTTGAGGATTTGACTAACAGATTCAATGTCTAAACAAAATGGTTAGGAGATTGATTTTTTTTTTCCCAGACAAATGAAGTTTACAAAACCAAAAAGTTAGCAAACACCATTAAGTTTATCACAGGTTTCAGCTCTTCATTGTGAGATGCTTCTTGGAAAGTCCAAATTCTGTGTGCTTTCATCAGAGGGGCCATTCACATGCTGAAATAAGACTGTGCCACTCTCTGCAACAAATTCTTCTGGCACCTGTATATTCCTGAGCCATGAACTGCACTTGAAAGTGACTGAACTTTGGCTGCCTGATAACCTCCCGACAATATGAAAAATAAGAAAAGCAGAAATTTTATGGAGCTACTTATAAGCTTATCTCCTCCAGAAGGCCTCACTTTTTAAGTCCGCCAGTGGCAGAAGTCAATCCAAATCTGACAGTGACATTATTCTTGTAGAATAGTATGTGCTAATGTATCTGGAAGCAAAGAGGAAGTAATATCAAACTCCAGTGTGTGCTAGCAAAAAGAAATCCAAACAAGAAAAGAAGCTGCTGGTAGTTTTCACTTGAAGTTCTATTTATTTTGCTAAATCATTGAGTTACAACTAGAAAATCAGAGTAAGCTTCTGTTCACTCTTCCCCAAGGCAAAGGGTAACCCTGAACATGCCTCAAAAGCTGACAGTTTGAAGAAAAGCCAACCCACATTTCAGTGAGCAGAGTGTTTAAAACCCGCAGATCTATCACTGTAGCAAAGTGCTCTGTCCCTCTCCTCACACTAGCTGGCACCTGACCGTTGTTTAGAACTGTGGTACTCCACACTTACAGCCAACAAAGAGCTGTATGTTACTCTTCCATGCCTACTATGTCTTCCTTTCTCTCTCGCTAGACTGGTCTAATAAGCTCTTTGATCTCTTTCCTTCTCTGTGTTGCTTACCCTTGGCACTTTGTCTGCAGTTCTCATTTCTCCCACTCCTTTGGCTTTCCTCTCTTGCTGCAGGGCTTCTATTTTTTGTAGTGAGTGTCAGCCCCAGCCCTATTTCAACTTTAGCTCTCACCTACCCATTGAGTTTTTTTCTGAACATTATTTCCTGCATGGTACACTTTTTCTAATTGCAATCATATTTTTTTTCTCTAACATTTTCTCTACACAAGCTCTTCTTTTGCAGCCAGTCTTTTCAAATTTGAGATAGAAAAATAATACCCCCAATAATTTTTCTCCCATTTCTTTCTTTCACCTAATCTAAATTGAGATAACTGTTCAAAATTTTGAAGACAGCAGGTTCCTACAAGTGTTTCCCTGTTAGGCAGGGAAACAACAAATCCATAAGCAGAAAAGAGTGTGTTTCTTCAGTATCCAGGTGCCAGATTAGCTAAGTTCTCATATAGGAGATCCGCTAACCATTTTTAGGGAGATTTTGACTCCTGCTGTTGTATTGGAAAACCAAACAAACCTAAGAAACTAAAAAGGCTTCAGTAGAAATGTAGAACAAACAAATGCACATGTCTGTAGCAGTCTTCTGTTGTTTCACTTTGCTGAAGTTTTAGGAAGGAGGAAGACATAAATTCAATATAGATCATAAAATGATAAAAAATAAGGAAGTATAAATACATAAAAATTAGCTATACATCAGTTATATAGCTAAACATACAAAATTTTACATATTTTAGTTATAGTGATGCAGTCCTATTCCTTAAATCTCCCAATTCAAGAGAGGAGAAGTTTTTTTTAACTTTCATGGCTGTTTTACACTAAAGTGATTTGTCCCATTTTATGCTTGCACAGGGCCTCATGCAATAGAATTCTGCTCTGCCTGGACACTAAAATAAGAAATAAAATTATTATGCATCCATAATTCCACAAAGAATAAAAATGGAGAGCAGTAATTTACAGTACCGCATTTATAATTTCCTCCTGTTTTACATCACTACTGGAAGTGAAAAAGGTGAGATTGAAACAGGAGCTCTGATCCTCAAAGAACAGCACTGCCATTCTTCATTCAAAGCCTTTATCAGAGACAGAAAGGCAGCAATTGAGTAAGACAGTTTTCATCACATGCTGCTTCACCAAACAGGCTTTTGACATAGTCATATTTTGTATTCCCCAAAATAGCACTTCAGCCTGCTTCAGTTTATGAACTTGTTTTTTTTTAACTCCTTTGAATTTAATTAGGCTATTCATCAGTTTGGTAAATGCAAAGAACCTTTTGAAAGGAGAGCAGTGATTGATTTTTAAAGTGCTATAATCACTCCATCTAGTTATAAAAAATACTTTCCAATAAATTTCAAAGTATATTAATATTCAATTTTTAAAATACAACATCTTCTGCCCTTATTTTAGTGTATAACCAAGAAGCTACCATATCCCTAGGTGAAATTCTTTACCCAGCAAAGTTCCTGTATAAAGCTCCCATTAACATCTATTCTTCATGTGAACCTTGCTGACACAGGAGAAAATTTTGGGAGCCAAATATAGTTTGTCCTACACAGAGTCTGGATCTAGGTCTAAATGGACTCACATGCAAACTAAAAGTGTATGACTATACCAGCACATCTCCCACTAGCATAAACTGCCGTTATCTGCACCCAAATAACAGCGTGAGAGGGGTCTTTTTTTCTGAGTTTGTGTTTTTTTGAGTTTGTGTTTTTTGAGTTTTGTGTTTCTTGAGTATGTGATTGCACTGAGCAATGTTGAAAAACTGCAGAAAAAGGGAAGCCTAGAACTGGTTAATTTGCCAGCAACCCTACAGAATCATGTGTAATTCAAGTCTCTCAATTTGGTACAAGACTTTGCAGAGTCTTGTACCAAATTGCATCAGGAAAATACTTTTTACACTTCAGCATTTGTAACATTCATCAGCTAGTCCCAGGGAGGAGATTCACCCATGAAATATGTGTATTCTAAATGTTTTCAGCCACAAATGATGTCACAGATATGTCCCTGCTGCAGAAACAGAGGTTCTTGCCTCGAAAAGAAAGAGTTACTATTCAGATGATCAGTGTGGAGCTTTGCAACTTTTACGTTCTTGGCAAGGATCAAACCCAACAGCTCAATCATCAGGAGCACTGCCTGTGTGACAAGGCTGATTGACCTCCAGGTGTATTGTCACCACCACAAACCTGACTGCTGAGCCCTCTGACGAATACAATTCATACACTTCTGCTGTGTGAAATGCCTGCAACTCTGCCTGGGGCTGGCCAGCTCTGGAGAGACAATAAATACTTGCACTCTCTGTGGTTGCTCCTCTGCAACCAGCAAATGCTGTCATGTAATGAAAGGAAAGGCAGTGGGACACCTTCAGTCTCTCATTTTCATACAGCAAACGCTTCACAACACTCTTGCATCCTTCTCTGTACCAGCCTGAGTTGTTTACTTCACTCTCACTTCAGTTGTCTATCCTCCTTATTTATCCCTCTGCACTGGATCAGCTCTTTTCCATCTATCAGTAAAGTGTCATCCTGCATTTTTGCTGAGTATTTTTTTCTTGTTTTGTCATTAATAGCATTTCTTCTCCATGTGTCCCTTCATATTACTTTGTTACTGTACCTTACCTTACCTTACCTTACCTTACCTTACCTTACCCTTTCTTTACCTTGCCTTTGTTCCATCTTGGCTTGAGCAGCATACAGGCAGACTTGATCCTATTCCAGCCACAGCCCATAGCCAACTGAAATTCTGCATGAGCTGTGAGGAGAGCATAGCGATGCGGTGCACACCAGCAACCTGCCATACCTTTAGCAAACAAGAATATATTCTACTCAGCCCGTGGATATTAAAAATTACAAAATGTGTGTGGGAGTGTAATTGCCATTCCTCTCATTTTACTGTTGGGTTTAAAGCATGTTAAATTGACCACTATAAAAGTATTTCAATTATGCCATTAACAGCAAAAAGAAATCCAGTCATGAGTCACACCAGTAAATTTTAGGGAAGACAAACAGACTCATACTGTGTGCACACAGACCTCTTCTATTGATATAATACTCGATAATCCTGAAGTGCCTGACTCAGTGTTGCATCTAGAGAGAGCTCAGGAGCCTTCTAGTGCTCAGGGATGCTCTCACAGCTACTTTGACCACAGGTCAGCCCTCAGAAAGGAGCCTGGGAGGAGCAAAGCACAAGGCAAGTGCCCTTCCTGCATGCAGAGCAGGAGGAGATGCTGGCACCAGCCTAGGCAGGGTGTTTTGCAAGAGCATCAGTGGATGATTTGGGCCTTGAGAAATGAAGCAGGCTTATAAAGCTGAGAGCTGTAGCCCAAACATTTTTTTTTCAGGAGAAAAGAGTGTGCAAAGGGACACATAACTGCAGCTTTCACTGAGTTTTATACTCCTCTGTCACACATCTGCAAAAGAACTGTACTTTTATTTTGGGAGGGAGTTCCAACTCCTTTCAATGAAGAGCACTGAAAGGCAAGTGAATTCTCTTCACTCTACTTCATTTTATCTGATAGATTTAAATAATTCATGTAATAGCTACAAAAATCCCAGAAAGCAAAAGTGTTTTAAAATTTGCTTCCATTTGTGTACTTCAGGCTTCAGTGAAACAGCTTAAAAATACAGGCCCATTCAAGCTGAAAGAGGACAATTTTGGGGATTCTTGCTCAAAATACTTTAACTCTCAGGGTAGACTGCTCTGAGTGATCCTTTTCTTCCTCAATTTTGTTGCTACAAATAGCAAACTCTCCTTCCTCCAAGCTGCATCACCTTGAGAGAATGAATGTTGCTTACAGGATTCAGAACACTACACATGCCATCAAAATATTACAATGCATTTCAAGTCAGGAGACAACACCATGGAAATATGCCCCAAGAATGCCAGAGGTAATGAAAGGCTGATGAATAGAACATGAGATGGAGGAGCCCTGCTCTGTTGATTTCTTCTTCTTCTTTGTTTTTCCTTCTTGGGAAAGATGATATATTTTCCTTTTTCCCCCAAAGAATAAGCTATTTTCATTTATTACTGTTCAGTCCCTCTGTTATGCATACCATGCCTATACTGGTTATAGCATGTGTAGTGCTTAAAATGGATTCTGGTTGCAAAATTAATTCCTGCTTTCATTCAGATTACAGGAAGTTTTAGCTACATTTTTTTATAAATGATTGACGCAGATACCTTGATTAGTCTGTTAAAATCATCGGATTCTGTTCTTACATAATAAAAATAATTCTTAGAGGTTGTAATTATTTTTTTTAAGTGTAAGCTATTTCCATACATTTAATAAATTAGCCATTAATGAGGCCAATATACTTCTAATATAAGAAATAAAAGGGAGGGTTGTATCAAGTCAGTGTAATTTAGCAATTTGCTTGTACATACATCTTAGGTGTCTAACAAAGGCAACTCTTCTCAAGCAAGTGCCAAATTTTCCTGTATAGACAATTAAGGTGCATCATTGACTTTTATGATTTACAGAGGGAGAGAGATGCCATCTCTCAGAGATAAATGGCCTGGATCCTGAGTGATGAAAAGCAGAAGAGATTCCTATTGTATGAGATCCTATTATATTGAAACATTTCTGCTTGCAACTTTAACTAGATAATCACCTCTACTTAGAAGATTTCAAAAAGGGGCATTTTAGCAAGCTCTGGAGTTCTTTGTGCTCTTGTACACACTTTCAGTTTGTTGCCTTTAGCTGTTAAGAGAAGACACTCTTTCATCATGTTACATTTTGCAGAGGAGAGCTGCACATCAAGGATTCATCCCTGACATCTTACATTGTGCTTCATGACATCCATTTATACCAGGCTTGTTGTATTCCATTCCATGACCTGGGATAATGAGGCGTATGGCTGGTGTGCCAGGACTTGATGTGTTGCAGCATGGCATTATCTGCCATGGGAAATGTGAAATGAAGGCATTGTCTGCAAAAATATAATTAAGGAAAAGGTTTCTTAGCCCTTAATAGCAGAGCATGAACACTACCAAAGCTGCTGCTGTTTTTTGAAAAGAAAGGGAGTAACTAATGCCAAATGGAAATGGTTTTATTCTTCTTTGGTTGGAGGAAGCATTTTGGATAATACAGAGCTTCAAGAAATATAGAATGAACTGAAGCAAGTGAAATCAGGGTTATATAGTTCTCTTGAAAACCTAACTGAGGCTTTGTGTTGGAATAATGTATTATTATATTTTCACATCACCTGCAACCCAGTAAAAGGAGTTATTCCTTGAAAATAAGTATTCAGAGAATTCACATCCTCACAAAAGAATCATGTCATGAGAACCAAAAGCAAAAGGTTTGCTCGATGATCAGAATTTGGAGGTAATATTTTCTTGTAATACCTGCTCATGAAATCAGCCTACACTGCTGCTGAAATCAGAGGGCTTTTTCCTTAGAAAAAACATACACTCATGTAGTTCATGGTTATACACAGAAAAATGCAGCACTAATCATATGTTCTTATGATTAATGGGAATGTTTTTATTGTCTGTAAGGCAGTGGCACATAGGACCAGGCCTAAAATGGATTTGGCATCCATTACATTTAGCATCCTGGAATCAGGTGTTATACAAAAACAAAGGATGGCACACTCTTGGGAGAGCTTACATCCTAACTTAACATAACTAATCAATGAACCTCATTGGTAACAAATAGGAGGGAACATAGAGAGAAAGAATAAAATGCGGAGAATAAGAACCATATTATATAAGTGAGCAGAAACATTCATTACTTTTCTTTCGAGAGCACCTTTGAGTAAGATAAAGCTAGATGTCTGTCGAGGCCCATTTTATGGGAGGATGTGAGAGATGGGCAACCCCAAAACCAAGGTCCTGGCAGGGATGCTGCACTTCCCATGAGAGATCAGTGTTTGACAAAACCCTAAGAAGATGGTTTAGCAAAGGAATAATCCAAGGGGGGAAAATAAAGTAAAATGTCCAAAAGGAGAAAAAGTTTGCAGGATCATAACCTTGATTTTTATCCTCTACAGAGTCCTTTATATTACTTTCAGTGAAATTTAAAAGTCATCTTTTCCCTTTAGTCATGGGAGGAAGTTGTATAGAGATGATGAGCCTAGTTGTGAACACTATTTGCCCTCACTGGCCCATCAGGGCATGAATCTGTAAATTTCATTTTCATGATATGACAGAATAAAAATAAGTCTGGCTGTACCTTCATCAAGCTCTGAACTCCCTGTATTAACAGCTAGGTCAGTGTGAGTGAGTGCTGTTATAAACGAGAATTAGATTGTGAGCATCTACATTCTTCTGCAGTCCTTTCCTTGAAGGAATGAAGCATGCACACACCTCTGCCAGGATGGCTTTGGGCCCCACATTTCAAGAACACTAGCTGACCCATTGCTGCTTGTTATGAATGTCAGAAACAGCTTCTTGAAGTAGCACATATAAGTGGAGTTAACCTGCTCTAATTAGGGTAACATTGTCTGTCAAGAGTGCATTGATAACATCTTAACAGGTTCCTCATGTTGGTTATGTATATCATCTCTCCTTTAGGTATTAAATGTTCAGTTCTGGCTTTATGAGGGCATTTAAATACAAGTACCATACAAACCACAATGTCCCAGTGCCTGAATAAATATTGATGGCAGCACAATTGAAAGAAGGGCAGCAGTTCTAATTTTGTCCTGTCTCTATCTTGCATGTGCTGGACATCCTTTAATTGTCAAAGCAGTCCATTGACAGATTCCAGTGAAATTGCTTTTTCAACTGTTACAAAATAACAATCACTGGGCTGTGGAGAAAATAGCTGAAAATTGCTGACATGAATATCACACTCAATCACATGCTCCAAAACAATCACTGATATAAAAAAATTGAATATTTAAGGTGCTATACCTTGTTACCCACAGAGGCATAGAAAAGATGCCTGTTGTCCAATACAGCAAATGTTGAATAAATTGACTTTGCTGCAGAATATAATTATTTCTGTTAATAACAGTCATTAAAAACATTCCAGGCTCTGAATTTTTTACACCTGTTGAACTTTCATTTTTTTATATAATATATGGAAATTTAGCCCATAATATTGAATTCACACTAAACCTTTTCACAGATAAGGTCTTTTACATGGAGAAGAGATGCAAATTTAAAAATAAGTTTTCAAGGTTTTCATGTTATATTACTGTATAATTATTTTGTAAGCAGAAATTGAGCAAATTCATACCCAGGGTAGTGGAGCTTGTATTTAAGCTTTAGGCAAAGATTCAGTTCACACTTTGATAGTGTAGAAGTCCTCAGAGTTGAACATGCAAGAATGAGGGTGTGCCCAGAAGAAAGGATGCAATTGCACCCCTCAGCTCAGGGGTCCTGGACCCTCCTTCTCCTGGTGACATTCAATCATCTGCCCACATGCCCCAGATGAGCTCCCCTCATCACAGGGAAGCTCCCTTTCTTCATACTGCACAAATCATGTAACTTCATGTTTTGAAGTGTCTGTCATTTAGAAAAATGTTCAAGTGAAATGGGCATTAAATTACCTCACTGAGAATGTCACTGATCAATTGTTGGTGTTAATGTATTGCTAGAAATGCCACGTTGGTTCTGCTGGTTTCTGATATATATCTTTTCACACCAGCCTGTAGAGGTGAGCTGCAGGTGCTACAGGTATTTACATTACAATATACTGGATTTATCCAGAGGAAACAGAGAGAACAAAGAGCTACATTTATCTTTCACCTTGGCATGTGCACATATATTTCATGCTAGCTCCTCCATAAAAATTTTCAGGAGGCAATCAGGAATTGATTAAAGGAAACTCACTGAAAAGGTTCCTCCCACAGTTTTCACAGGAAGTCGCAGAATATGTGTAAGATATTTTTAAAAGCCTTTTTACTACTTCCTTTCTTTTTCTGTTGGTTCACTTTTCAGCTGACAAAGTGATTTATTAACTGTCTTTAAAAAGTTCCATTTCATTGAACAAATGATAAATATCAAAACCTGAAGTCTGGCCCAACATCAATATCAAACATTTGCAGACTTAGTTTATTTTTCAAAGAATATACAAAAGGAGGATGAATGAATACTCAATATAAGAAGAAATTATAAAAGTATTATTGCCAGCCACAGTGACTGGAAGACTCAACTTGCTGTGTTAATTCCACTAGAGGCAGATGAAAATCACATTTGAAAATTGTGATTTTCCACTCCCCCGCTGCATAAAGAGCATCCATGAAGAAGGAAATGTAGTTTTAATTAGCAAAATAAAGCAAACCACTAACCTGTGTCCTACTACAGGTTGGTAGTTTGCCTTCTCCTACGCCTTGATCCACCTTGGGCATATCACAAAACAATTGGTGTTGTCCTTGCTGTTAAAATCACGGAGAGGTGTGACTTGGTGCTCCTGCAAGTAACTACAACAGGGAAGATGGTGTCATCCCCAAATACACACAGGCACATACACACACATTGAATGCAAAGGCAAAAACTGGGAAGTAGTCAGAATTCATTCATTCACAGAAAACAGAAACTGTTCATGAATGCCATTAGTTTAATTTAAGCCATTTATAACTCCTTCATTGTATTTTCTTTAAGCTCCAGCCTCCCCAAATTGATGTTCTTTTCATTTCAACTACTGTTTAAATACAGAAATACATGTAAATATGAAAATATTCAGAATTTTTATTCTACTCATTTTACATCTTGTTAATGCTTGAACTGGCTGTCAGAGCAGTTAAGAATGGAAAGGATCAAATAGTACCCAGCTGCAGTGACACCGGGCAATTCACTACACCTACTTGTGTCTGTCAATTCAAGCCAAGGGTCCTGCAAGAAGAATGGAAAATCTACAGGATCAAGTGAGACCTCTTGCAACAGCACCATGACCTCATTTTATCAACATCAATTTTCATTCACTCCTTGGAAGGTGGTGAAGGGTTGAAGAGGTCCAAACCCCTTCAGAACAGATTCAGAAGTTCTGTAGTCTGTAGTTTCTTAAATTGCACTTCAGCACCACTGGCAGAGGAACAAATGGTGCATCTGTGGGACTGTACATAGCATTTTCCCCAAGCAAATCCCAGACACTACCAACAGATGATTTAACAGCATATGCCAGAATACCTTTAGGCTCTTAGAAACACAGCTACTCTGAACATTTCCTGGTGTCCATATGGCACAGCAGCATGCAACAGAAACAAACTGAGTAGTCAGAAAGAGTCTGGAAAACCGTTCAAGGAAAAAGGTTTTTTGAGTAGAGTAGAGGCAAAGGGTCAGGAGTGGAGATACTGTAGTGAAAGAAGCAAGAAGCTGGAGGCAGTCAGGGCAGATTCCTCCACAGAAATACACACTTCCTCAGTGGAAAGATGACCAGAGGAAAGGCAGGTTTGAACCAAAACTAAGCACTAAGGGTTTTCTGTATTTGTCTCTGAGCTCAACTTCTAAAGGAACCATTGCACAAAAGTATTCATTTTAGTAATTTAAAAATTAAAATTTGATTCTACTTCTTGAGCTTTTCATAAAGATGAACTGGAGGAAAATTTTTGCAGCTCAAGGAATACTGAAGATATTATTTTCAATTACTCTTGTACAGCTCCCTACTCTGTCAGAACTGGCTGAGACAGAGAAGCCCCTGTAAAAAAAGCAAGGAGAGAATAAGGAAGAGGAGAATGGCATTTTTCAGCGAGACAAAAATAGAGCATAGACAGAAAAAATTGAGTTTCTGACCTGTTTTTTCTTCTGTAAGATACCAGATTGGTAAACAGGAAGTGTAGTTTGTCTCCCTGGCACTAGCTGAAGGCCAAAGATAGCACATCGACCTTCTCCAGGGTCTGCTGGGACTGGAGTAACCTTCAGGGTCAGGCTTGTCAGATTTTCTGATATCACAGGAGATTGTCTCCATGGCTAAAACACAGCCTTCTGTCATATATCTTTTTGCTGTTTAACCAAGTGACCATGAAGAAAAAAAATCAATTTAGTGTCTCTGAAGTAGAACTGCATAAAATGCATGTGGTTGGAAAAATGTGTGGCTAAACAGCGTTTGGATTTGTCATAAGAATAAATATAATTAATTATGCAGCCTAGTTCTCCACCAGTTTTTACATTCCTACATAAAAATAAGAAACTCGATTTATGTGAATGGCTACAGTGTCAAGACATTGACAGAGCCTGTGACAGGTGCTTCTGGGGAAGGCAAAATAGAAAGAATCAAGAGTAACAGTGCTATGCAGACTGGAAAATTTCAAAGGCAAACCCTCTACTTCACAGGAGCATACTCAATAAGCTCAGAATACTGAAGTCACAGGGAAGAGAACCCTGCTCCTGAGCAATTCCATGTGTCATCCAAGTCCAGCTTAGTCACAACCAATTCACAGCATTGTTTTAGCTCTCAGCATCCATAGTTGGATACCTTTCTCCATCTGGGTTACTTTATATTAATTACCTGGGTTACTTCATTCCTTAGGCTTTGCCAGAGAAGTGGTGACTGTCTCCATTCCTGAAAGTTTTTGAGGCCAGTCTGGATGAGGCTTTGAGCACCAGATCTACTGGAAGGGATCCCTGCCCATGGCAGTGAGGTTGCACTCAAAGATCTTTACAAGTTCTTTCCAACTCCTTTCTGTCAGATTCTGCAATTCTATGACTTCTGCTTTAACCTCCTGAAATAAAGTCAGAATACAATTATAATACTTCAACTTCAAATTTGAATGGTTGAGACAACTCTACCATTTTGGTTTGTCTGGCTTTTGTTTGGTTTCAGAGAGCAGATCCTTTTGAGATGATAAGCTTTCGTTCTGAGAGTTTCTGGTAGACCCATCCTTTAGAACTGAAAAAAATCATCAGGTATGCAAAATCCTGTGGAGCTACACTCCCCGCTGATAGCTTGGTATAAAGAATATGTATTCTTCTAAAAGAAAAACACCCTTTTAAGACCATATGATTGCAGGAAAGAATTTTAAGTGTGCAAAAATCATTTAAGGATCTATTTTCAGTAGAGATATGGTGGAAATCATGTGTCTAACTGGCATTTGTATCTTCTGAATTTTTTCCTCTTCAGTGAATATTCAGTTATTCAATTTGCCAGCATAAATCAACAATTTTCATGATCTACTTAGGCAAAGATATTGTACTGAAACCTGAAATGGTTGTAAATTATATATATGACTATTTTATTTTTTAAATCTGGAAGTAGTCCTTCCATATAGTTGCTGCTGCTTATTAAAGAAGAGAAACATATTCTTTACATATCATATAGGTGTTAATGAAGTGATGAAAAATATGTTCTGAAATATTTATCATAAATGGCTGTCTTTGAGTTTTAATTTTTTCTTCTCTTCTGGAGAAGCAGTATTCAATTATTTTCTGTGTCTTCCTGATGGTAAAATATATCCACTTTATCACATAGATCAAGTAAGCTTGCTTTGTTAACTACATGAATTTAAAAATATTTTAAATACTTAAAATCTGACATAACTGGTCTAAAAACTATAATTTTAGAAATTATCTTGAACTATCTCTAGCAACATATATCTGTTTTTCTTCAAACCTTTTTGAAGAGATACATTTTGAACACACTGGAACTTTTTTGAGCCTTGCATCTAAATTTTAAGTCACCTACTTTGTCAGGGAATTAAACACATTTCCCTGTAACTAGTGCACTTTACAGGTTTTAAATGTGTTTTATAAACTACCTCTGGCAAAATCTTTGCTATCAAACATGGCTTGTATTCAGCTTTTTTCTTCCTTTTGGTTCTGAGCCTCACTTGAAGAAGAAGAGTGAGGCAGTCAATATTTCTTCTCTGTTTGATTTTTTCCTTCACCTGTCCTTGAATATTAAAATGTTGTCATTTCCTTTTGGAGAAGCTGTAATAGGTTCACAATGACGTGTATCAGTTATGTAGTCCATTCTGGTTTCTTTTTAAAATATAATATAAAAACACCTAACTCTCCACTTTCACAAGGACTGCAAATGGAATTTCTTTCCACCCCCCCAGATATTTTCAAGAACTCTTTTTCCAGACCTCAGAAACAAATACGGGGTTTTTTTTGCTTACTCAATGGCCATCACCTTCCTTTCAGCTTTCAGTGTCACACTGCCCTTAGAGATATCAGCATCACCCTTGATCAAGGTGATGCTCCTCCTTGACTGAGGAAAAAAGAGGGAGCATCAAAGTGCAGGGGAGAGATTCAATATTGCCTTTGCACAAAGGAGCAACACACCACAGTAATAGTTCTACAATAGCTGTACTTCTGTGCTGCAGTAATGTGCTGTGCTACTGTAATATGCTGGACTACCATAGCAGCTCTGCTATCCTCGCTTCCAGAGGAAGAGTCATAAAATGAAATTGCTAAAAATAACTCTTCAGATGAGAAGCTGTTCCTATTCAGCTTATAAAAAGGAGGCTGAGATAAGATCTTGCGTAGCTACTCATACATGTAGGGGAAAAAAAAGATCTTACAAGTGTGTAGTTCTGGCTTTTAGGAAAGAAAGTAAAACTGGAAGTCTATTCAGTATTATATAACATGAGACAACCAGATCCAATGAGTAGAAGTCAGGAAAATTCACCTTGACATATGATGCAGTTTTCTAACAGGGAAGATGATAAATTAACACTGATTTTGGAGGGTGGTGCAGTCACTATAATTGGAAGGTGACGTTAGTTGCTGTCCTAAAGATAGGATTTGATCCAGCTTCTGAGAGAGTGAAGATAGCACAGGTAGGTACCAAAGTAAGCCTAAGAGGTTGTGGTCCTTCTTGCCCTGGATCTTGTGGTTTTAAATACCACTCTCCCATCCACTTTCAGCCACATATTCATTCCTAGGGCAAGGAAGGTACAACAGTCTGCTTGTGCAATGCCACAAAAGTGGCAGGTCTGCAATAAATTACTATAATCTGTTCCAAAGGCTCCTCATTTCAAATTTTGGTCAAATTTTGTTTTCTCCATTTTTCTCCCTTATTCTAAAACATCAGACTTTAACTGAAGCAAGACAACAGATGAACTGGTATTCTGAAATGTACCTGTCAAAAGATGGATGATTGACATTTACTTAAAGTCAAACTGAACATCAGATTTGGGATTATAAAGAAATGCTTCTGGGAAGAAAGATATATAAAATACTGGAAAGACTCATGGCACTTTTTGCAATTTAAGTAAAAGAGGTCCTTTCAGTTGTAGTAGATTTCCTTTGCTGTAGACTGATGCCTCAATCTTGTCTGTTCCCACTCTGTGGTACAAAAGGGTTTAGTTGCTTGAGGATTGAAATATTTAAGTCTAATTGAAGTCATTGTGTTCAGAACGGAATGTGTGGGTGACATTTACAAGCCTTTAATACATGAGAAGTCAGTTTAAGTAATTTAACAGTCATCTCTGGCCTCTGAAAGATGACATCCATGAAATGGTGAAATCACTACTTCTCTTAATTGATCTCCCTCATAAATACAGCATCAAATCCAGTCATCTGGTGTCATTTGTTACTCTAAATGTCTTTGCTTACTGAGAGCCTTTTGGGCCCTTCTAAAACCCATCTCCTTTCAGTTTCTGCTACAATGTGTGCACCCTGCCAGGGTGGATGGGCAGCCTGTCTCTTGCCCTGGTTCCTCTCTGCTTCCTTATGGGGGAATCTGTGGGTATCTCAGCCAGGAGTGTGCACTAAGCCATGCATGACTTCTACAACATCTGGAGGTAGCATGCAAGATCCCAGAATCATCCCAAAACTGGTATCTCCACCAGAAGCCAAAGGGTTTAAACTCTTAGCTATGACCAGGAAAATGGTGTCACATCTTATGGGACTTACTGTCTATAATACTAAATTGGGAGAAGCTTCTGACTCCTTCAAGACAGCAGAGCTTTGCAGAGAGACCTTGAAACAGTCAAGGGTTGGGCAATCACCAACNAGCTTCTGACTCCTTCAAGACAGCGGAGCTTTGCAGAGAGACCAGAGGGTACAGAGAGGGGGATGAGGTGCTGGAAAGCAGTGCCATGGAACAGGGCCTGGGGGTCCTGGTCAGTGGCAAGTTGAACCTGAGTCAGCAGTGCCCTGGCAACCAGGAGGGCCAAGCGTGTTCTGGGAGAGACATCAGGCACAGCAGCACCAGTGGGATTGTCCTGCTCTGCTCTGCACTGGGGCAGCCTCACCTTGGATATTGTGTGCAGTTTTGGGTGCCACAATATCAGAAAGACATTAAACTATTAGAGAGTGTCCAGAGAGGGGCAACAAACATGGTGAAGGGCCTTGGAGGAAAACCTTATGAAGAGTGGCTGAGGTCACTTGACTGGAGAAGAGGAGACTGAGGGGAGACTTCATTGCAGTCTACAACTTCCTTGAGAGGAGAAGAGGAGGGCGACATCTCTTCACAGTAGTGACAGGACCAAAAGGACTGAGAGGAAACTGTGCCAGGGGAAGTTTAGGCTGGATATTAGGAAAAGATTTTTCATCCAGAGGGTGGCTGGGCATTGGAACAAGCTCCCCAAGCCTTACAGATTTCAAGATGTGTTTGGACAGTGCTCTCAGGCATGTGGTGTGGATCTTGGGATTGTCTTGTGCAGGGCCAGGAGTCAGACTCAATGATCCTTCTGGGTCCTTTTTAACTCAGCATATTCTATGATTTTACAAAAGAAAGTAAGAGCCCAGTAGCTAAGAGGCTGAGTGCTTGTCCTCGTGGTTCCAAGAAAAGGAGCTTCCAGAAGCTATAAATACTTTCATAAAGCAAAGATAAATGGATAAGATACAAGCAATCACAGGAACAACCCTTACACAGGGAAGATTGTAAAGTGTCCAGCACCTTTAGCATGTCTGTATAAGAAAACTGAACAATTGGTAATGAGATCTGCTTTATCCCTTCTCCCCAGAACCAGTACAGTTTTGTACTGTACCAGAACCTCTACCAGGACCTGTTTTGTCTGGATGATCCCCACCCTCACTTTGGGGCATTGCTTTTCCCTTTTCCCAGAAGACCAAAATCTCACTTCTTGTTTTTTGGTCATGCCTTCAAAACTTGATCCAAGACAAATCCTCTTGGAATAGACTTTTCTGTCAGGGTTAAAAAAAAAAAAAAAAAAAAAAAAAAAATCCAAAGAAATAAACATACATCCTGAGATTAAAAAACAGCCCCTCATATACAATCCCAGTCATAGCATAGCATAGTAATAGCATCCCAGAACTCCACTCCCTGCCCAAGACTCCTTTGAGCTAGAGTGGGTAGAACACTGAATAAAATACTGCCATGTCAAAGACACTTATAATTCTTTGAGCATTAGCTTTAAAAAGCCAGGGAGTCTGGTAGATAGTGTTTTATATTTACTTTCTGCTGTACAAACAGGCCAAAGAAAGTACAGGGAGTGGACAGCCAGGTTGGTTCCTTGATTCCTTGGAAGTATCCTGAAAGCATATATACATATATATTCAAACATATATGCCATCTGATGTGACACAGAGTAGTTTTACAATGGCAGTTTTAAAGTACTTATAATAATAACTTCTGTGGAAGAGGAGTCTGTGCAAGCAAAACACAATGTGTCTAACTGATCTATGAAAATCTGCAGAAATTTGAGTTATTTGGCCTGTCAGGAGAAAAGACAGTGCCCACATTTCCCTTAGAGTTAATGGTGCAGGGTAGGTGTCTCTGAAGACAATGGAAAGGAGACGCAACCTCACTGAGATCTTTATCTTTCTTCATTAGTTACACAGAGACTAAAATGTCAGATGACTTTGCCTATTTAGAATCCACTCCACACAGTCCTCTTTGAAGATACCAACCTAATAAAGCATGACCAGCTCTTTTTAAAGAATAAAATGATAACCATTTTGTCCCACTTTTCTATCATATAGATTGTAGCAAAGCAAATGTTTGCTCCAGAGTGGGACAGCCTTGGCTGTGCACTCTCATAGACCCAGGGAAGTTTGTCTTCGTCTTTCCTAGAGGATCTCCTAACAGGTTCTGGGGTAATAAACAGAGGAGAATATCTTCTCTCTTTGTTCTAATGTGGAAAGGTACAGTCATGTTATCTAGGGATTTCTGTGTGTAAATTCCATCATTTTTGGTTATGCTTTCCTACCTCTTTTCCAGGAAATAACACAGATATGCCAAGTGATTGAAACTTCTCCCTTTCCAAGTTGCAAGAAATAGCTTAACAGCTATTTGTGCAGTCAGTCACATCTGTTAGTTCTAATATATATGAATGGGCTATGGTCCTGGGGTGGAGGAGGCCATAATGTATGTAATACATAGAGTAAAAGCTGTAACATAACCCCTGAGCTTTAGCTACTAACAGAGGTAGCTAACTTACCCACAGGGACTGCTGTTCTTCCCTTTGTAGAGATGTGCTATCTGCAAGTTTATTGGCTGGCTTTCTTCAAGCCTTTCCAACTATTAGGAATAAAAGCACATATCTATCATAAAATCTGAGGTGTTCATAAAACAACATTTTCCACAGCAACTCACTGGTGAACAAGATCAAGCAGAGAACCAGAGTTGTATTTGCAAAGGAGAAAAACACAACTATCATTTTAAGATTGTAGGTTAGGTGGGTTATTCCTCCCTTCCTTCTCCTGCTGTCAAAAATAAAATCCAGTTTGTCAGAAAAGTCTCCTGTGTGTGAGTTTGCATGAATGGGCTCTACAGGGACACATGGACTTTGCCATTTGAAGGCAGGTGATGGAACCAAAAAGAGAGCATATGAGGTTTCCCAAGAGGTGAGGAAATCCCAGTCCTCCTCCAAGCCCATGAGAACAAATAAACTCATAACACCACAAGTCAGTGGAATTTGAGAGTGGTTGTCCCTGGGCACCATCCTCAGCAGTGTGTGAGGTGTCTCAAAGGACGAGGCTGTTTCCCTGCAAAGGCTGTGATCAAGCATACACCTGCCCCACGGGGCTGGGAGCCTCGGAGGGTGCCAAGCCAGGCTGACCCCGGAGCCCTCAGAGCGAGCATGTGGCTGGGGTGGTCGATGGATAACTGTAGTAGTCTGCTTCTGTCAAGAGTAATGGATTCAGTTATACTGAAAATCAGATACTAGCAGGGGTCTGTGTCTCCCCTGATTTGGCAGATGGGGAAAGGAAATGTTCAAAACTTCCACCTTATTTTATACTAAAAACAATCCTTTTTTTCCCTTCCAAAATTACTTCTTTCTTTTCTCAACCTTTCAAGGCTGGCTTGACTACCATTCGGGGGTTTCAGTCATTTATAGTTATTGCTGTCTTATTTATTTATTTATTTATTTACTTCACTGGAAAAACTGTAGATGCGGGTAAGAAAAGACATCTTGTCAAAGCATTAAATGTTCTTGTTTTTCAGGGATAAATAATAATAAAAAAAGACTTCAATTTAAACAGAGAGCATGTCTGAAAAGAACCAACAATTGTCAGTTAGCTCTGTTAGGAAATAATTGAGAGGCCTCCTTGAGCATACTATGATAGGAACAAATCAATACAGCTGTGCAACTGCCCACATGTTCTGGTTAGAGGAGGGCAGCAGATGGATTGTAAAAGTTACTTCTTTTTGCAAGGTTCACAGGCGCTTTTGGTTTGGAAATAAGCTCAGGTTAGTCTATTAGGAAATGAATAAATAGTGAGATCACTTCAGAGGCTTTTTGTGAAATTGAATCTTCAGCAATCCTAAATATAAATCCACATTCCTTGGTACCAATCTTGTCCTGCTCTATCTATGGTTAGAGTTTGTCTGTATATGGGAATTTAGCTACAAGATAAAATAGTCCTTTATATAAATATCTTATGAGTCAGTCCCAGCTGTAACTCCGAAGTGGTGAAATCGTTAAGTAAATGCTGTTAAGAGAAATGTTAAATGAGCTATGATTTCTTCACAAGAAAATGCTTTTATGGCATTTAATAAAAGAAAAAAGGTTTTTTAAAAGTAGCATTGAACCCCATGTCATGCTGTACAAATGACTATTTGAAAGTAACAGGGTTAAAATAAGATAAGAATCAACATGTCTGGCATAGCTCCCCGGATAGGTTTACATCAGTCACATTGTGGTATCTATCCTATGATGCTCCAGTAGATCAAATCTTACAATATTTTCATTATAAGAGAAAAGGATCTTGTATGAATATGAGAAATGATGTACCCTCTGCATAATGTGTTTCTCTCTGTAGATAAATCTTTGTATTATTAGCTCATCAAACTTAGTCTGTTATTCTATTATTAAAACTGGTTAAATTATTAATATAATTTTAATCAGTTGAATTAATGCTTATAATGGTGGCTTGTGGTAACTTTGATTTCTACTTTTCCTCACTATGAATATTAAAAAAATTGTAATTAAAAGACACACCATATTTCTAAGTTTCTTTTTTCACCTGTGGTATTTCCTGGAAATATAAGTTATGCATTTTTTTATTTTTTGTCACAAAACAGTTAATTCCTTTGTAGCTGCATCAAAACTGGACTGCCTGGGGAGCAAGCCAATTTCATCAGCAATTAAAAAAGGTCATTCTTTTAGGTTTTAAAATATACTGAGTAACATTTTTTACAGGCCATATGTTAAAATAGAACCATGTTCTGATAAGCAATCATCATGTACACTGGCTTCATGGGATTCTAATTTTTGTCGTTCTTTAATGGTTTTATTCCACATGTGTTGCTTCATAACCAAAGTGTGCTTGCTAGCTATGTTTCTTAGGTATATAGAGACAACTTGGAGAAACAGCCTCCATCAGCAACAAATTTTGTTTCAGTTTCATCGCCTTGTTTAGATGTTTCTGGATGCCATTGAATTGTCTGCTAAACTGCCAGTAGCTTAAAACCAGTAAAAGAGCCTTGTTCCTTTGTGGTCACACCTGGCCTGCATTGCTGACCAGAGAGGTTACAAGAGCTCCCTTTTGATGTGATGCCTTTATGCAAGGCCCATTACAGGATGAGGATGGTTGCTTCACAAACAGGGACATGGACAAGGCAGAGGTGTTTAACACCTTGTTTGCCTTCAACATAGATGATGGACCAAGGGCATTTCCAGCCCTGAGCTGGAGGAATGTGACTGCAGGACTGATCAACTCCCAAGGGACCCTGGACTTGTGAGGGATCTGCTGCTCCAGCGACATCCCTACAAATTGATGGGGCTGGATGGGATACATCCAAGAATCCTCAAAGAACAGCTGATGTCACCACAAAACCTCTCTCGATGTTTTTGAGCTGTCTTGGGAATCTGGAGATGTCTCAGCTGACTGGAAGCTGGTGAATGTTGTCCTGATTTTCAACAAGGGCAAGAAGGAGAACTCTAGAAATTACATGCCTGTCAGCCTCATTTCAATGCATGGTAAAGTTATGGAGAGGAGTGTTCTGGGAGATCTCATGGCACTTTATAACTTCCTCAAGGGGGAGGAGGAGGGGAAGGTACTGATCTCTTCTCTGTGGCGACCAGTGACAGGACCTGAGAAAATGGCCTGAACTTGTGTCAGGAAAAGTTTAGGTTGGATATTAGAAAAAGATTCTTTATCCAGAGGGTGGTTTGGCACTGGAACTGGCTCCCTAGGGCAGTGGTCACAGCACCAGCCTGACAGAGGTGAAGATGCCTTTGAACAATACCCTTGGGCACACAGCGTGACTCTTGGGGATGGTGCTGTGCAGGGACAGGAGTTGAACTCAATGATCCTTGTGGGTGCCTTCCAACCCAGCTTTTTCTGTGATTCTGTGAACTGTCTTGGTTTTGGTGGTTAAAGCACAAAAGTAACTAAATTAGCATTGAGAACAGATCTGTGGCTGATGGTGCTCCTGGTGTTGTTATGCTGGAAGCAGATTATGTTCACACTTTCAAGTCAGGGCACTGTACAAAGAAAAGGTGTGTCCATTTTCCAGGATACAAAATGAGGAACAGATCAATTATAAAAGTATGTTCCCTTCTTTAGAAATGAAAGCTGGACAAAAAGTCAAGCAGAAAAGAGAAATGGCTGCAAAACCCAAGATTCCAGGCCAGAGGGGAAGCCAACAGAAACAACAAACATGAAGTGTGAGCATAAGCAAAGGCCATGCAATCTGGCCTCTTTCCTAGGAGGGTAAGCGGGAAGCTGAATGTTGTGTGAGGGTCAGCACTATAAGTTACTCAGACTGACCTGCTTAGTGGCAGGTAATTAATTGCACCTGTACATGCAAATGACATCAGCTGTCTCAGGAGAGAGGTGAGGGTGAGTGGTGTAGCCTGCTTGGGCTAGCTGGCTGTCATCAGGCAGCAAGCAACAGAGAAACACTGTGTAGTGATGGGAATTAGGAAATGTGGCTGGCTATCTGAATCATAGTTTGTGCCATTGCAGGGCCATTTTCCAAAGCCTTTACTTTCTATGGCTATGACAGAAAACCCTTTATATGGAATAGGTAATAATACTAGGAAATTATGCCAAAATTATATTTAGCTTTTTTGGTGAGGTTTAGATCTGGAGACAAGCACTGCTGCCACAAGTGGCACTGTCCAGCTTTCTGCAGAGCACTGCCTCTGTTCTTTGAAACACCATCTTCAGAAAATGCAGCCTGTGCTACCAGAACTGTTCAGCTGGAGAGAGATTGTTTCCAATTTGTTTCTTTGCATATGAAGTGAGTGTCAGTTTGGTCAGAGTCATGCCCTAGCTTAAGGAAAGAGAAATGAGAATTGAATAGTCATGTTTCCTCTAGGATGAAAACCTATACCTTCTCAATATGGCGGCTTAAATTTAAAGCATCTGAGCTTCAAGTTGCAGAGCTTAGCAAGATGATAGTAGGAAAACATTATTCACTAAGATTAGTTAATCTGTAAACATTTTCTGTGTGTTCAGAAAATGTGTAGGTCCATGGAGCAGCTGGTGAGTCGTACTACTTCTCTCATCTGAATCCCTGTAGATGCTAGGGTAAGGAATGTTTATCTAAGAAGCTGCTCCCTGGCTCAGAAGCACATGGTCAGACTTCGTGAGGCCCTAAGAAAGAAGCAGGAACAGACAGTATCACACTGGAGACATCATTATTCCAATAGATGTGAGGACTTCCAATCCTTTTGTACCTAAGTACTTAAGGGGAACACACAGAATAACTGCCAAGCTGCCATGGAAAATAAAATAATTGATCTCCTGTGATAGGTTCTGAATGATGTGGGTCTGGGAATAAAATGTTTAGTGCATTCTTGGGATAGCTCTGATTAAAAAAATCAAATAGATTTTGTAAAGAACAAGGTAATTGAAACAGATCTTTGTATGGGATCCAAATAATTATCACGTTGAGCAAAACCATACCTGAGGTTGAGCTATTGAGAGAAGGGTTGTGAGGTGAGAGTCAAGATGGGAATGCTGTCCAAGTGCATTTTTGGTCATGTGTTTTTTGCCTCATTCAGGTATTCAGCTCAAAATTGGGGAAGAGGAGAAAGAATGAACAGGTGAGTGCATAAAGGGGCCCTGAAATTTTGGTCCTACTTGAAGGCATCCTGAGACAAATCTTTGCAAGCTGCTTGCATCTGTGTACGGGGAAGAAATGGTCTCACAGCAGCAGACAATGGAGAAGTAATAAAAAAATTAAATTAGATAAAATTAGTTTAAATAATGAGAAAGAATATAGAGGAAATGATCTCAGAGGCAGGTGCCCTTTTGAGAAAGTAGCTTTATTAGATTTTGTTTTAATTTATTAAAGCTGGGCTGATGGTGTCCTTTTTTAATGCTGTGTGGAACGTTATCTTTTACTCCTGTTGATGGACAACGACAAAAAGCAGGGCATTTAAAACTGAGTGTGGCTAGAGGGAGGAACTGAAAGTTTTGTTCTGTTTTCCATCTTCTCTCCATATTTTAGCCCTATGTGTCAGTTGATGCCTGATAAATAGGCTTACCACAGAAAAGCAATGAAGTCTTACAATTTTATGATATCTTGTGGCAGTTAACTTGGAAATAACCTCAATAACACAATGAGACTTAGATTTTCTGCCTAAATAGTGGAAGAAAGAGGAATTATAAGTTTAGTAGTTATTTTAGGGAAAGATTTTCAGGTCTAACCTGTTTGCAGTTGTCTAACACATTTTAACTTTCTGTCTCTTTCAAACGAAATCCAAAGAAATATTACGGGTTCCTTCTATGCTTAGATCGAGGATAACCTAAGCATTCTTTTTATCAAACCATATTTCTTGTTCTTGCTTCCTTACAAAGCACGTTTTAAGAAGGAAGAAATGGGGCCCTCATTCCTGAACCAACTCCTTCCATTTTCAAATGGCAATAAGCCTATACCTGCTCTGGGCACACTGCAGCAGGGCTCTGACTGTTTTTTTGTACTTGGTGTCTCATCAGTCCCAATACAATTTCATATCTTTTTAATAAAGGGTTTATGAAAATACTTGTAAATGAAGCAAACTCAAATTTTCCCATATATGTAGTGCTCTCTACATTGTTCTGTGACTCCATGAGAGTTTGTAAATGGTATTAAGAGAGATGAATATAAACCAGAGTAGGAAACTATTGAATTAACCTGTGATGACTATTTACTTTCCTCTGTGTTATTCCAATACATTCCAGGGATAGTTAAATCTAGATGTCTAGATATCTAGGCAAGTCTGTTACTTCCTATGGTCTTATTCTCAGAAGATACTTCTTCAGCCTCCACCCCTGTTGACTTTTCACCCTGGAAAGTTTGGAAAATGTTCTTTCCTGCCCAGATTCAGTCAGTCTGGAAATGAGATTCAGAATGCACAAGGAATATATATATTAAAAAATATGGGACTCTAGGTTATTTATTAAAGAGCACAATTATTTTCTGCTTTGCCTGGTTTTCCACAGCAGTATTTTCATCCTTGCCATCTGTCACTTAAATTGGATTCTTTCTAGAACTCTATTGAAACCTAATACATGTTGGAGGTGGGATTAATAAATATAATCTGTAATCTATTCACTCTTAAATGACTTCCACTAGCCTTATCTTGCCACCATTCAATGTGAAAATGAGCCTTGGTTGAAGAACTAATAGCAGAATTTTTGCAGCTGCTGCAACATCCAAACATATATTAATATTGGTTGAGCTGATTTCTGTATTTTTTGATTTCGCTGGTCTAGATGTGACTTCAGACATGTAAATGGAGCTAAGCAAATGGCTTTAGTTGTTCTTTAACGCTTTGTTGCTTTATCTTTTAAATGAAAGTCAATGAACCGCTACCCCTGAGCAGTACATTTTTTTTCTTTAAAAAATGGTAGCAGAATGTCTCAGATGTCTCTGCAGAGGATGCTAAGTCCATTATTCTAAGCCACCTTCTGCTCTTAACTTGTATCCCTAATCAGGAATAACAACTCCAGTGATTCAACAATGATTCCAGATTATTAAGGATGCATATGAGAAACAAATGTGCACTTTTTTTCCCAACAACACTCACATTTTATCATACCTCATTTTGAAGTACCTTTTCCTGTGGTTCTGCGGCACAAGAACATACTGGCACAGCGCAGTGAGTTAGTGTAACTTAAATGCAAGATCTAAGAGGTGAGGTAGATACATTGTCAGGCTCTTGTAATTTATTATTTACAATATGTTCTCATTCATTTACAGTACAAAAGCACATCACTATGTGCTTTAATTTATTAAAGAGTACACTGTTACCTCTAAGGCCCATGCTTCAAGTACAAAGTAAAGCTTTTAAACGAAAAATTTTTGGTGATTTCTGTGCAAACTCTGTGCAGTAAAAAAAAAAAAAAAGGTTAATGTAGCTGAAAAGCTGGTGAGTTGCCCAGATCAGACCTGAAACTAATAATTTGGTTGGGAAAAAAAAATATGAAAAGGATATAAACAACTTAAAGTAAATATTTTTCCTTTGGGGGGGAAGTTGTTTAGAAAGATGTTATAGATTAACAGTTGCTTCTGCACAAACATCTACTAAATACTGATATGAAAAGAAAGACATGAAGAAAGAAGTTATATGTGTTTTACTTAGCATCTTCCATTCTAAGGTGAGATTTGGTTTATTTTGCCTTCATTATTTTTATTGGAGTTGCCTTTTTTTTTGCAATAACTAAATTAAGTCCATTCTATACCCATTTTTTCCCCATAAAATACATATTGCCATAAAAAAAAAAAAAAAGTACTCAAGACATAATTCTCACTTATAGATAGGCCTTGCTACTTTATTCTTGCAGAAAATGTTAGAGAGTGAATTCCTTCCAGATTAAAACCTTTCATACACTAGAGAGACAAGTGAGAATGACTGACCATAAATCAGGCTAGCAAATGCCTTTGGAAAAATTTTGCTGTCCATTGCACTGTGGTCACCAATTTACATCACTTCTATAGCCACTTACACCTAAGCAGAATAAATGTAACATAAAGATGAATCTGCTGTGTGGACTTACACAATCATTTACAACTCTCTCTGTATGTGATAGTACAAGGAGAAAAGCAAGGGGGCACTTGATTTCTGTGTGGTGGAAATCTCTACCTTCAGCAGTAACAGAATTGAGAGAAGATGTGGGAAGGACAATTGTGAAAGAGGGATCACCCCTGAAATCAATCTGCAGACTGTAATGCCAGAATCTGTAGGAGAAAAAAAACAAACCAACTAGAGAAAAGCAAAAATGCTAACTAGAAAATGTTGACTGAAAGAACATGGAATAATAATCATAGGACCTGCTTTCTTTTCTCACTGAAGAAGCTGTGCTAACATTTTCAAGCTGGATATTTACATCAACTTTGCCACATAGCAATCTAAATAAATGTCCCAATTTTCAGATTTGATGTACTGTTGCAGCTTTTCTTGGCTCCAGAAAGTATGAATTCTCAGCACCTCAGAAGATCAAGCTGTTTATGTGGGAGGTGATCATAGTAGAAAGTGAAACTGATGTAGCTTAACTTGCACGTGCAGAAACCAGCATGTCCACACAGAGAGTATTTTTCAGGAGTCAATATCTGTGTGCCTATTATTTTATTCATTTGATTGCCAGTACGATGATTTTTGAAATTAGCCCAACATGTTTTCATTCTCTGTTCATTGGCATATCATCTAGGCGTAATAAAGGATTGGACTCAACTTGCAGATTAAGGCTTTAAAACATAATCTCTATTATGGAAAGCTAGTCAGGAAGGTCAGTGAAATCAATAGTGGTTTTCAGCTGATGCACTGCAAAGCAGACCTGGTATCTGTTTTGAGAGGAGAAGAAAAACGCTAGACTACAGTCTACTCTAAATTCTTGAGGCTCCATTCACTGTGCTGAGAAAATCTCATTGACTACCCTGGTTACAGAGGCAGCTATCTCACATATAGATGTATATAGATTATGTGCAAATACATGTAGCCCTCTTACACTTAGATATTTTAATCTGGGAGCTGAAATCCACTCACTGTTACTACCATCAGGCATAAAAGTTTTATTTCAGTCTTGAATAGTCTCTTTATTCAACCATTGTAGAATAATTGCATTCCTAGATGTTAAAAAAAAAGTCCTATTACATCTGTCCTAACAATGATCATATGTTAACGTGCTCTCAAAACTAGAGCATATAGAAAAATTACACAGTAGAAAGCACAGCTTTGGAGCCAAAGAATGGATAGCTTTTCTGTTGTAGTCTTTACCAAGAAAGGAGTTTTCTTTATTTATGCAGAAGAAAATGCAAAAGTGGGTCAGCTGTGGGGACAGATTTCCAAATCTCAGTTGTGTCTCAGTGGCACAGCAAAATTTTCTGTCAAGGTACTCAAGCTAAATCTGAATTAGTTCTGTCTTGGGTAAGCCTTGAATTCTTTTATGGTCAAGGAAAAAAAAAAGATAATAAGTATCTTTATTCCTCTTGATCACTTCAGCTCTAGAAATGATTCATAATAATAAAATCTGGCATGTAGAGAGTTCTCACTGAAAAAAATCCAAATGACAACTCTTGACACTGTCTCTGCTTACTAAGCTCTTTAATTCCTCTATTTGCTTTGTGGGGTTTTTTTTTGTTTGTTTGTTTGTTTATTTGTTTGTTTGTTTTGGTCTTATTTACCTGGGCAATTCATAATTTTTTGTGTCATTACATCAGACATATACATAAGACAGAAGAAAGAAAAAGCTCCAGTCCATGTCTGGGCCATGTGTGCTCTGCTATAGGGGACTGTTGTCACAGATAATAGCAATTACAGGTCATAGGGATTAGATTTTCACTCTCTTTATCCTGAAGAGAGCCCCTTGCTTCCAGCTCTACAACTTTGGCCACTGGTTAGTTTTACAGGTGTGCTTGGTTCAGTTCCCTATATAATCAGTAGAATAAAAATACACAGGTAGGATTTCCCCTCTTGTCTCTCATGGCCAAGTCTCTAATTTTTCAGTGAGATAATTTTCTGTGTCAGGCAACTATATAGGTGAGTTGACTTCTATCTCCAGCTATTTCTTACTTATCTATTTGAAAGGTACTGTTTGTCTTATGACAGTTTGATATTGCTCACTGAGTTTGATGCACTACTTAATCAAGTCAAGCCTGGAAAATAATTTGTTCTAAAGAAAGACACATGTACTTGATTAAGGTTTGGATGATTTGGATTCTATTCCTTTAGGGGACTCTGATTTCCTCTTGTGGATGATGATTATTGTTTTGGAGAACATGTGTTGATAAGAAAACACTGCAGATTAAACACTTCAGGAAAAAAGTCCTCTGTGTCCAGCAGGTAGATGTTTGCAAATCCCCCTAGTCTGCTTTGATGGCAAACAGATTTGTTCTGTTCTTTGGTGACCCAATTCCCATAGCCAGAGTGCTGCATTGTCTTCACACTTCACCATGATTTGTTTAAATAGCCTGGCAGCCCACCACACCACCTTTCATGCCCACTGCTTTAATTGGCACAGCTGCTGCCTTAGGGTGCTCTACTAAATGTGCCAAGGCAAAGACAAACAATCTGCAAATGTGTTCAAGCTTGTCACAACTGTACTTCTCTCTATCTCTGCAGGAACGGAGTCCCTGCTTTCTGTATCAATAACACTCTCATTCAGATTGACATATACTTTTATACTTGTTGGATCATGAAGGTCAAGGTATCATGCTATCCCTATGTTTTCATCAGAGTTTGCTGTTTATCTGTTCTAAGGATCTTTCAGAGACTTTGTTGCTTCTACTGTTCAGGTCAGTGAAAAAAATCACTGTACTATCTTTTTCTGTCCCAAACAGTTTGATTTCTTCACATCTTTCAAATACAATAAACGGAGAGACAAAAACTCTGCTGAAGCAGAATTATTTTCTTCCACTTAACCACTTAAAGCATTTTACTGTCCTTCATTGACACCATTTTTAATTTGGCCACAGAGCTGTAACACAAAATGCCCGTTAGGAACTATAAAAGTTTCACTAGTCAGTCTTCATAGCAATTACACGTATCTGAAATTAAATCAAGCAGCTACAGATAGCAGACCATTGTATCACCTAAACAACTTAGACTAAGCTATTTTAAGTCTTTCCTCTGTCCTAAAACCTGCAATATTTGCTTAGTTTCACAGTTAACTGCTTCTTCAATGCCATTGTCCTTAAGTCTGTGAGACATTTTTTGCAGTATATTTATCTTAAATGTACCTGCTTCCTCAACGTTTTTATATTTCTCAAATTACTATCCTCTGCCCTTTATTACATGCTGCTGCACTTTAAGAAATTCCTGTTATTGAAGGAAAAGAGGGTCAATTTGCCTTTGAAAGCAGTGCCTCAACCAGGTTTGTTTAAAAATTAATTCCTTCTGCTCTACTACCCATAGCTGTATTTTGTTTGAATGACCACAACGATCTCAGATTTCCTACAGTTTATGGTCTCTGCAATGACAGATTTGTGTTTCCACAGAGCAAAACACTGAAGAATTAGCCTTGCAATTTAAAAAGGGATGCTGCCCAACCTCCTGCTATAACCAGGGGGCTTTACAGCTGCTTGTATATCACAGAGTAGCCAGGACTCTGCTCTCAATGTTTTGGTCTGTTGAGGAGGCTCTGTGCTAAAACCATCTGGAGTTGGTACCAGGGCAGCCCCCAGCAGCACAGCCAGCACAGCCAAGACATGTCTGCAGGCTGAAAAGCTCAATCAGGAAATCCCTCACCACTTTCTAGCCCCTGCCCAGTGCCCTAAGGGCAGCCACTGCCATGCGGGTGCCACAGGTCAGGCAGAGGCAAGTACGGCTACCACAACCTGCTTGAGCAAGTCTGCTCCATGTCTGATGGGAGGAATTTTAATGGGCTTCCTGAAGACAAATCCTACACGCAAACCTACATGGCATCATACGCTGCTACCCTGTTTGCTGACTCTGCACTCTGCCAAGTGGCCTGCATTTAGCCTCTCCCTTGGGGAAGCAGGGGTGGTACACGCCCAAGTGCACTGATACATGGTTATGGCCACTGGACCTTACATTTGCTAGGGAATATGTTCATGCAGTTAAGGCATACAGGAGCATTTCCATTTCTTTGAACATTGCTCAAGTGTTTTACAGACTAATGAATGGATTACTTTTTGTCTAATGTGGGACAATATCTGAGCTGTCTCAATCTGGCTGTTACTTCCAATTTAGGTCTTTTATTCTCCCCTGCCAAAATAGATTTAGTCCAGACACAGTCTTTATGCTTTACCAGACCCAGCATGCCAGAGTCCTGACCCTTGAATAAAGCTCCTTTTTTCACATTGCTACATAAAAATCAACAAATTGCTCAGTAAAGCAAACTTGGCACCTCCTTGTAAAGCTTCTCATGGAGCTTCCAGTCCAAACCAGGGCAACAGGCCAGGGCTTCTGATCCAGATTTCTGACCATTTCATGTATCACTAGATCCACATCACACTCATATCCCATCCACCATCCGGTTGATGTCTCATAAAATCTTACTATTCTCTATGGAAACAGTAGGATTCTTTCCACAACTGCTCCTGCTGAACATTGGGACCTTAGGCCTCCACTGAGCAGGCAGTTTCAGGCTTTTTCTCCTGTTCACTTAGCTCATTCTTTCCCACACAAGCAATGCTGTCATGAGATACTAGGTTGGTAGGACAGAGTCAGGCAATTGAGGACAGCACTCATGCTCATGAAAATATCCACTTTAGTAAACTGAAATAATCCCAGGCCCTCCTATGTATGTTCACCTTTATCCAGGCTACTCAAACAAGCATCACCTCTACAGGGCACCAGTGCATTACCTGTTTAGGACACTGTTCACCTCAGCTGCCACAAGAACTCCTTGCAGCTCTTTCACCACTGTGGAACAATAGGAAAATCCTGATATTTGGTAGCTACTTTTTGTATATATGGAAGAATGGATTTGGCCAACATCTGCTTGTAAGAATATGGTCTATTCCCCATTTTCTCTCTTCCTTTCTCAGATAAAAAATGTCACCCTTCTAGTCCTGCAGAAATTGGTACTGGGCTGGAACTGGTGGATCAGCATGTTCAAATTTGTTCAGATTCATGCTCTTCATTCACTCAGGGCAAGTGCACCTATATGTTGAATCAAGGGAGGTTGATAATCCCTCCTTCTTCCCTTTCCCACTAGGAACGAGGCAACATTTCCAAAAAGGGTCAGTACCTTTATCTCTCTTGCTCTTGATACTCGGGAGCTTCTTTCTTATGTTGTCTCTGTGGAATAGTCAAAAAACTCTACTATGAAATATGATGGTTTCATCCTCCCTTTCTCCTCCAGACACTGCCCCTGACATAGAAGAGGAAGAGAGTAAGCTGTTCAGAACTAGCTGTCTCCAAGCAACAAATATAAACATTTAGTTTGGGGTACAGTTTGTAGGTAAGATGCCTAAACTGAACTGTGTGTGTGTCTGTGTATAAGCTGAGTATCTAAGCCCCCATGCAATCAATAGGGATTTAGAAGCTCCATAAAATAGCTTACCCAGGGGTAGCAATCACAGTCCTTTCGAGATTCTCTAGGATGCACTGTGTGGTCTCCACCTGCAGCTCCATATGAGCCTTGGTCTCCCATAGATCCAGAATCAGATCTTCCATGCCTGAATTTGCAAAATATCCTAGAACATCTCATCTAGGATGGCTCTAGTGTCTATGTTCTTTTGGTTTGTGGCTTTTTTTGTTGTTGTTGTTGGGTTTTTTGTTTGTTTGTTGATTTTGTTGAGTTTTTTTTTTTTTTGAGTTTTTTTTCCTTTTTTTCTTTCAAAAGGCTAATCTTTCCATGACTTTGACTTTGCATAAAGAGGAATCCTGAATAAATTCTTGCTCTTGCTCAGGAATTTTTTTTCAGGCCTGCCATACTTTGGAGGCCTTTTCAAGGGCATTAAGTTATCAGACAGACAAGGTATGTATTTGTTGTCTCAATTGAGATATGAAATTTCTGCTTCTGTTATAATTCTGTTAATAACCTTAAATCATGTTGCTACCATTGGAACCAGCCCCCTTGGGTTCCGTAGCCACAATTCCTGACAGCTGAACAATGATGAGATGCTACAGAGTTTTACTCTCATTTACAAAGTAGGGAGTTACATGCTGGCCTGAGGGACATATATATCAATTACTTGGGTGGGAAGCTGGTAAATGACTTTTTGTTTTCAACAGATCACAGACTGTGCCCAGCTATGTATTGTTGGCTCCTGCAGTCAAGAGAAGATAGGCACAGACCTCAGATATTTTGGGAATACTCTAGATCAGTTTTATGTTTGTGGAGAGTTGTGACATATGAGCTACCATGAATAGCACTGGGGCTGTGGTGAACTCCCAGCCAGCTGGCTGCAAGGTGGCTGAGCCAGCTTGTCTTCCTGGCAGCCTGTGGAACATCCACATGCCAGGCAGGACAGTGCATTAGCTCAACAGGCAGCACAGCCAAGGTGATGGAACAAGAGACCAAGCCACTCCTTTGCAACAAGCAGCATCACCTCTGTGATCTTTGCCTCACTCTAAATTTTTCGTACATTTAATCTATTGAGTTTTGCTTCTTTTTATTTTTACAAACTTGGGTGCTCAGAGGTAGGAACTCTCCAAAGTTCTGCAAACTTCATGGGCTACTTCATATAGCACTTCATCCTGTGTGCGATTCTTCCTCTTCGTAAAACACGGTAATGATGCTTAAATATAATGTAGATGATAATCAAGCAGCTCACCTTTATGTATAAATCCAGAACCTTTCTGAAATTAAAACTGATAACTAATGCAAAATTTCTGTTTCCTGGTGGGTTTTTTTTGTGGGTGTGTTTTTTTTTTTT
>VWYO01013930.1:233218-244380 GCA_013400275.1 Rhadina sibilatrix | reverse complement strand
TTTTTTTTTTTTTTTTTTTTTTTTTTTGCTCCCTTCTGAGAGGTAGTGTATTTCCAGAAACGGGACTGGGTGGCTCCTTTCCAAATGTTCTCTGCTTTGCGTTTCCTCCTCACCGCTGGCTGCAGCCCCCCTCCATGTGCGGACCTCCTCCGGGCTCCCCTGCCGCCCCCGGGGGCCTCGCCCCGCCCGCACCGCCAGCCGGCACCGGCCGGAGCTCCAGACACGGGGGACAAGTGCGGCAGGCAGAGGTGGGAGCCCGAAGGGCTGTGTGTGAGTCTCTGGCAGGGTTGCATCACGAGGCTTTGGTTTTATGGTTGGCTGAAACCCCTTGGTTTCAAATTTGATGTCCTCGATAGAGGACCTGCGTTTGATTGTTGCAACGATTTGCCTCTCTACATTTCTTCATAAGGAGAAAAACTGGGAATCAGTAGGTGTGGTTGTGTTTTCAGCTACTGATTTTTTTTGAGTATTCCTGATTTTAATGGTATTGAAATCAGTGAAGCCCCATATATATGCAGTGTCCTGTCTCTGGTGAAAATGTTTGCCATATGTCAGGTTCCCTGGGCCTCACTTGCTTGTGTAATTATTTCTATCTAACTCTGCCCTTCCTGCTCGTCGTACACACAGAGAGGACTTTAAAAAGTGCAAGACCGAAGGGACTTTTTCTCATAAATGGTTAAAAACTGTCCCAAACTGTAAGTCCTGAACCAGGGATTGTTAAAATAAGACGTGGTCCTCCTGGCTTTCCCACCACCTTCCCCAGCCTCCAAACTGGGTGTCTTCAGCTAGGGAATCGCAAAGTCATGGGGAGAATTTGGGGCCTGAGGAGAAGTGGGGAAGGAGATTATCTCCGGTTGCTTTTTGAAGCAAGTCCAGCAAGTGAATAGATTTTTTTTTTACCAAATGACAGCTGTTTGGGTGCCCGCGGGGATGTGTGTTGGCTGGAGTACTTGATGCCCCCACGGTGAGAATTGCTATCACGTTTCACTCCTGGTGGCAACCCAACAGGGGATGGATCAGGTTTCCTCTCCATTCACTTCCAAGCAGAAGCATCTCTCCATCACAGTCAGGGATGTTGACAGGAGAGTAGATGGCAATTGGCATTACTATAAATATATTACTGATGGAGGATTTAGTTTAGGAAATTAGTATCAATCTCACATCAATTTCAAATGCAAAACCTGTTTAAAAAGCAATACATCTGAAATCCAGGCTGCAGCTGAACTGGAATCTCTGCATAGTCCCATGGTAATTTCCTACTCCATAAAATAGCTTGGCTGGTATTTCCTGGTTGCTAATAACTTTGAGAAACTTTCTAAGCACAGCAATGTGAGGATCTGTTTGAAATGGAAGCTTGTGTCCTGCCCATATGTGTCTTTAACTGAATTCTGAAAAAAATTTGGCCTCCCCACCGCTTTCCTTACTCAAACCTTCCACCAAAAGACAAAGATGGTAAGAACTGTGGGATCAGGTCCTTGAAGTTTCTTTCATGTAGGTCTGAAAAGCAGCTCTGACTGCTTAAATACCTTAATTCCTGTAATGGGAATTGAGGCATGGTCTGTTTCTCTTGCTCAAATGTAAAACTGCCTATTTACATGTATTTCACCTATTGAAGTTTTGTCCTCTATGGAATACATTTCCTGAATTTATACAAATTTAATTTTTCTTGATCATATTAAATTGCATACTCTACTTGTTAAGGGGTGAAATTTATGCCTGCTCATGCATCTCCCTACTGTAATAAAATGTTTGCACCTAGTTCAATGTCTGCTAATAACAGGACATTTATAAATGAATTCAAATATAAAAAGGATGACTTAGGCTTAAGGAAAATGCAAAAATGTATTTAGATATATCATTGGTTTAAATATTTATGTGTATGCATTTTTCATTTGAGCTTGATGTTTATTCTACTTAGCCTTCTCGGATTATATGAAGTATATTAATTTTAAGCTAAAATTCCTATTGACTTCAAATCTAAAAAAGGAGTGATTTACAGAATTTGTCCCTTTGTAAAGATTTTCTGTCCAGTAAATGCCTGTAAAAATATAATCTCGAGATGAGACAGTTGCTTGAAATTAGAAACCAGTTTTTCAAGAGGACTTCATAATCTAAAGAAATGGGAATTGGGCCCTTACACTGACTCCGAGGGTGCATTTTGTAGCTGGTGGGATTACTACTGAGGTTTTCATAGGAACAGTCAACATTTAGGATAAAATACTCTGAGTCTAGGTTGCAGATGGATAAATGAAGTGATTGTGTGCAAATTAAACTGAATATTTACAGATGTTTGCCAAATGTGCCTCTAAACAGTGAGTCCTGATGGAGCATGATCTTGTTGCTTGGGGAGCAGTGATTTGTTTCTATACCTAATTCTGGTTTAGATGGCTTTTATGGTTTTGGATGCACTATTAATAACCTATGCCTTCCCTTCCTGCTTGCTAGAAATTGCAGGCAATGTCTGAACCTTGCACAAGTGTGCTGTGCAAGGCCCTTTTGTTTGTTTTTCGCATTTCAGCGAATGATAGCTTTTCAAAGACAAATGACTAGTTTACTGAGCAATTCACTGAGTGACAAAACATTGAACAATCATAAAACTTTACAATCTCTGTTGTGAAAAAAAAAATAAAATTGCTGAGATGCAGCAAGAGGCTTGATGTACAACAGATGTATCCAAGAGCTACTTGCCACTGTAGAGCAAGAGTGTATATGTGTATACAGTACAAGAACAGTTTACCTGGAAATAAACTTTGTAGAGTGTGCTCAAGTTTAGTTCACAAAGAGCCACTTCTTGCACAGAGTGTGCTTCTATTGTCACAGCAAATTGAGCTGGGAAGAAAAACTTTCTATTGGAGACCATATAATAAAGTGCTTAAAAGAGTATATTCATCTTCAGACTGGCTATTAAAAATATATATATATATATTTGTTGTGTTCTGAAGTGGATCTATACAGTAGATCCACCCAGAAGTACTGAAAATAATAATAATTGCAAAGGGAACTGATGGTGTTTGGCACCATGATGGACTGAACACACAGCAAGCAAAATGTAAGCGATGTATTCTTTTTAACACTCTGCAGCAAAGATAAATAGCACGTGAATAATTAAAAAAGTTGTTATCCAAAACAGGAGCATGGTGACTCTGAAGAAGGACTTTTTGAGGCCAAAACCTCAAAAATCATTAAGTGAAAGGCATTTAATGGATACATGGAATGCGGGTTTGGTGTATTTGTAGCATATGATGTTAGAAGCATTCTCATTAAATAGCGGTAAGGAAAGTAAAGAGTTGCTGGTGGAACTGCATTGAGAAGTCATAATAATAATATCCGTAGTAATATTCAATGCAGAAGCCAGATTAATAACACCTTCTGCAGTAAAATTCAACTACTAGTTTAGGTGCCATACTGTGGTGAACATAATCAACATTTTTATAGTTTTTTGAGTTAATATTGAATGGTTGTGTGGGTCAAATGACAACAGGCAGCACAGAGCTGCTGGCAGAAATTGATAGTCTAATTTTAATGTCTGTATTTTGTCTTTTCACTCTGACGTGCTTATTTGACTTTTAACTGGAAACAGCATGAGGAATTGCACTGGACAAGTTTAGAACTTGTATATGGTAGGCACTGTCTTGGAAATGACGTGGCTTAATCTTTTGGTGGCACTAAAATGAACCTGGACCTCTCAGACAGTAGAATCAAACCAAAGATAAACATTTTAATTGCATTGGATGTTTTTGCCTTTTGATTGAGGACAGTCATACAAAGAAATTGTAATCCTCTACGGAAAACATTGTTCTAAGGAGATTCCTGAAAGGCCTGTATTTTACTGAGCTGAGAGAGGAATAGACTTTGTTTTTTACTGAAATTCATTGTGCCAGCCATGTTTTTTTTTTTTGTGTATAGCTTTGTCATCTGGAAAGATAAGAACATAGTGGGGATACAGAATGTGCAGGATTTGTGCCTTAGCTGTTGAGCATGTGGTGTCTCCATCTCTGGGCATTAGGTGGTGTAAGAAAAAAGACATGGACAAATTTTTGGGTTTGATCGTTCCCCTAATCCGTCCTCTCAGTTTTCAGCTGTCACTGGACTGTGAAGTTGAAGCTTGTGTTCAGGTCACTGTGTGTAGTAGCTTCTGAAAGAGCTACGCAACTTCAGTTATCAAACAGCATTTCTATTTTGGGCATCAAGAAACTTTGCATGGCAGTGAGCTCTACATAACCATGTGCTGTGTGGAAGGGATGTGGAAGGATTTGCACTTTCTGTGGGTACTCCCTGGTCCTTCTGTTGAAAAACAGAGGCTAACACTGCTATTCCTGCCCTGTGGTTGTGGTTATGGAGAGCTTTTCAGGTGAAAAGCACTTCTTTCATGGTGCCTTCTGCTTCCTTGAACTGTCTGTCCTAGACATTTCTATCATCTTGGTTCCTGTGCAGTATAATTTGTCTTCACTGAGGGTACAGGGCATCTTTGGCTTAGGAGGACAGAATTGAGGCAGCAGCTGACACAACCCTTTGCATGTGCTGCTTTTGTCCAGCTAAAAGAAGTTAATTTCTATGGATTTTCTAGGCCTATGGGATAAGGAAGTGTCTCCTGAAAAGGGCATGTTTTCACAATGCCCTTTCTCTTGAGGGAAGAAGTGGAATATCACTCACTTGCAGAAGTTTTTAAAGAATTAAGCTCTAGTGTGACTGAAAACTGCAACTTCGTACCATTGTTGAACAGTTTGAACAGGAGAGACAGCTTGCGTGTAAAAACAGACTTCTGTTTGCATATAAATCTCTTGCTTCTCACCAATGCTAGCAAAGGAAGTATACAGGAATTTCATTGCCCTTTAATGAAGTTCGAGACGAAAATGCTAATTTAAAGGAGGCAAGTTTGCCAGACTTGTTACTCTTTCAGTAAATGTATTTCTAAGCATGTCCCACTTCAGTCAAACAAAATGTCCAGATTAAACAGTTCCCAGTTCATGCTTCTCATTAAAGAAGTGTACTATGGAGCACTACCATTGCTCAGTTGTTTCTGCACATATCACTCTTTGGTGTATAGGTACATTTATAAGATGAAGAGGAACTACCAGTGCAAAACATAGTGGGAAATACATGAAAAAAATAAGATGTGGGAAAAGATGTGGAAAAAAATATAAATCAGGGAAATGCTTAAAAAATCAGTTAAACCATTAATACAGTAGAATCTTATAGAGTAACCTATCAGGAATATGTTAATGAGGATTAAATTAATACTAGTCCCCATTAATTTGTACTACTAATGACACAAAGACCCGCTTTACAGTTCTGATTTTCTTGGAACTGGAAATTGCAAGTCAAACCCAGACAGCTAATAGTTCCTGAGAAACTGAACCTAAATATGATGTAGGCAGATTATCCCACTAGGAGATCAACCCAAGATCTCAGATGTGAACTACCTTTAGGAAGTCTAAAACCCAGGTGCAGTTTTGTGGCTTGGACTCTCACTAAAGTCTGTGTTTTAAAGTAGCATTAACAAGTGGATTAAAATTTGTAAAGCTTTGCACCCATGAGAGAGTTCTTCCTAGTCACTTGCTGTTTTAAGTCTTTTTTTTTATGTGTGTGTGTGTGTGTGTGTGTGTTTGTGAAGGAGACTTTCTGCCTCAAAAAATCTGGTTACACATAGTTTCATGACAATTTTCTAGGCCCCCAGCTTTAATCAGATGTTTATTTTCTCTATGAATAATGACCTTGATCCATCCCAAACTCTATGATCTCTGTTATAGCCTCTCACATATCTTTGAATTTTTTCACCTTCTCCTTGTGCAAGCATCTCACCTTTTTACTTTGGATAAAGTCTTTGAGGAAATTTATCCCTTAATTGTATTTCTTTCAGATATTTTTAAGTCCTCTCTGCCACTTTGAATAATTACCTAGTGACCATGATCAGAACAACTGCACAGGCTTATTTCATTAATGACATAATAGGTGTTTAGGATGGATGAAGGGTAGGCTGACAGACTAGCCTTTTTTTTCTTGTGCATGACCTGTATACATTGTTATTTTCCCACTTGCTGCTAATTTACAGTAGCAGAATAATAGCAGAAGTAAAGAAATGCAGGAGTCGTAAAGCAACTATGATTGATTAGTAAAAGACAGTAGAATCAGCAAGAGGATTCAGAAGAACTAAGAACAAATGTTATCCTTTTCATTTTTTTTGAGGATCATTTGAGGATAATACTTGCTTGAGGATAAAATGGTTTGTGTGAGATTCTGCTGTTAATGCAGGACTCCTTAGCGTCCAGGGAAATTTTTTGGATATTATTGCTGAGCATTTCTTATTTGTGTTGGTAGAGAGTTGGTTCCAGCTTTGTGGAAGCTTTGTCTGTTCACTTAGGTGCAATGTTTCTCCTTGAAGCTTGTGGCCATGGCACCCTGCAGAAGAGATCCCAGAGAGCTGCAAAACCTGTGTGGATGCAAGGCGTGCCCCATATGTCCATAACCTCAGCAGGGTACAGACAGAGTAAACCTGTGGTTTGGATCTTGCTCATTTTTGATTCACTTTATTCACCTTTGAGCTCACTTTTGATAGCCTAATTTAGAGACATTATTGTAGGAGAGGACTGTAACCTGCTACTTCAGTGCAATGTGCTCCAGGGTTTCAGCTGACCAGGGATATTAGTAGCAGAGCCAGTGACTATGTGCTACTAAACCCTGTGTTCTCAACTGTGGAGCTCTGGCTGTATGTACAAAGTTTTGAAACATGGCAGAGATAAGTTCTCTTACCTTTGAAACTTGAAGCATTGTATCTTCCATGGAACAGAGTATTTGAAAGCAGTATGGGATTATTTTACAGCAAATAAGTCATTATGTAATGTTTGTATGGAAGAACCACATTTTTTGAAGGTGATCCTATTTTGTTTTCAAACTGGACTTTAAACTCAGATAATGTTTGTGGAATAGTGAAAATATAAAAGAAACTGTTGTAGTTCCCTCTGTAATACATATCACGGTAAAATAAATTAATTTACTCATGGTAGGAGAAATTTCCGCCAAAGAAGAGGGAATAGAGGAATTATGGTTTTCCATTCTAGTGTTTTTCCTTGTTTTGATTCGTCGTTGCAGTTCATGTGAAATGATGTATCTGAAGCATTACTAACACTGAAGTGGAGATGAATCAAGAGATAGTCTCTCCTGACTGAAAGTTTTCTGTGAAAGCATATCTTTGAAGACACTGGCTTTCTTAACACTTCAACATCATGGATGTTGATTTTGACCATCTCCACACACCATTGATGAAAATACTCTCTAAGGGGTTCCTCAGAATAGTTACATAAATATGGTGCTCTCATTTAAAAAAAAAAAAAAAAAAAAAAAAAAAAATTTTTTAAAAAAAAATAAAAAAAAATGGTTTTCTATATTAAAAAAAAAAAAAAAAAAAAAAAAAAAGTTCTTTAAGCAAAATGAGAAAAAATAATTGAACATAAGTATATGAAGGTGAATATCATGGTAGTTTTAACTGTAGGGTTACTAAGTTTCTCTTAGATGCTGGATGAGAATAATTTTATTCCAGTTGTGCCAGCTGCCATTGAATGAAAGTGGAAGTTGCAGTTTTGGACCTTATAACTAAAGCAGAAATAAGCTGTACATTGTGCAATCTGGGTTAAAATCTTTTTAAAAAGTATCAGGAGTAACAGCAAAACAAGGGTTTGTTATATTTTCTGGAGCTCCTTTTCCTTGGATTTCAGTGTCTGTCTGGAGTAACTATGGTCTCGGTTGGCTGCCAAAAAGAACACCTACTCATAGATTTAAGACAGAAGATGAGGAGAAGATAAATACTAAGCCCTTGTAGTCATATATGTAGGTTAAGAATTTGGGGGTGGAACTTGCTGAAGTTAGAACAAAAGTAAGTCAGAATGTGATGTTAGTACATTAGGTGAGTTTTTATCAGGGGCTATGTGGATGATCCATGAATAGTGTGGGATGCTCTCTCTCCCACTTATTCTCAAAGGGAGATGAAAACCCAGAATGACAAAAAAAATTATAAAGTAAATACTAAAGGGATTAAAGGAGTCTGTAGTCATTTAGACAGGTTGGTGATAGAGAGTCCTACAGGCAAACAGAATTTAGAAATTGTTGAAGCTATTTATCCATTGAAGAGCAAAAAGATCTGAAATTTAAGAACATTTTCATGGAAAACATTATTTCTAGAAGTGTTTCTTTCCAAGGACATATAAGAGAGTTATATTTCAGAGTCTAGCTTCTCTCAATTTATTCCATTTATAGCTATCTTGCTAAAGGTGAGATATCCTTGTAAACATTGCTTTGCTATTATACATGAAGGTGCTCCCACGCTCCCCTGAGTCTACCAGCTGTCACTGCACAGCTCTGAAAAAGTGGCCTCCAGGGTGACCTTAGGCTGAGTGTCCAGGGCCTCCTGCCTTCTGGCTGTCACATGGATGCCCTGAGAGCCTCCTGTCTGGCAGCCCCCGATGCTTTGGATCTGCGTGGATGTGTGGAGTCCTGTGTGTGCTGCAGCTGCCTGGGCTAACGCCTGCTGGCTCACCTGCAGGAGAGATGATGGCACAGGAGTCAGCTCCTGAGGGTGGCCCTCAAGCTAAATTGAAACAGCCTGTGTAGTTGCCACAGCAACTGCTGGGGAGAGGAAATGTATTATCCCCCTCCAAACTGTTTTACAGTGCTTTCACAGTCCAAACTTTTAAAATGCAGAATGCATACTTCCATGGATCTCAAGCTGTGTAAATCTTTGTGCAAGACACCATGTCCTGGGCAGTACAAACTATAGAAGAAGGTACTATAGGTTCAGTATTAATTTAGCTTATTAAGTTCAATAGCTTATTAAGTTCACAGTCAAACAGTCAGAAGTGTTGGGTGCCATTCAGTCCTTGTAGATGACCACAAACCTGCATCAAGAAGCCTACATGGGAGATCTTCGAGTAACTTCAAAGAGAAAGTCAGTCTCTTCTTTTCATCAACAGATGGCAAATCAGAATTGTGACTAAGAACTGTCCACCTTCAGTTTGGCTTTGATATCATTCTCCCACCTTAAACTCCTCCTCCTAGTTGTTCAGGAACATAAGACTGAATTTATATTGCTTAATTAAAAAGGGCCAGGGATTGATCCAAGTCCAAGTGGCTCTGGCTGGCTCATGTCCTCACCACTTACAGTTACCACCCGCCCTGGCAGGTTGGCTTGAAGCGAGCTCACTGAGGTGGTGCCTGGGCCTTAAGGAAGAGCGTAGATGACTAGGACTCTAGTACTGCTTTAATTTAACAATCTGAACACACCCAAAGAGAAACAGAAAAAGCCTTTCTTACTCCCAGTAAGAAAAGTTAAGGCAAGCTCTCCTTTTATGGTGGTTTACAAGTGTCCCCACCTTCAGGGAGGAACCTGGACTAATAACAGAATAACACCATCCTGGACCAACTAAGGGGTTCTTAGAGCTTCAATAAAGGGGATGAATCCCAGCTTCATCCTTTGAGGAAGCAGCACGTAGAAAGGGGCTTCCTATGGGCCCTTGGTTAACCTTGTGCAAAGCTGATGGAGAAAAGAGTGCAGAGTGTACCTGCTTCTGAGCAAGTCTGGCAGCTGAGCAGCAGAGACCTGAGTCTGCAGGGAATGAATCATAACGAGTTTCTGAGGAGGATGAACCAGACAGGAAGGAAAACTCAATCTTGCTGGGGAAAGGAACATCTCCTCTTTTTTTCTCTCTTTCACAAGGAGAAGATGGAGTTTCAGGGTAAGGAAGAGCTGAAGGATAGGAGATTGCCTCTGAATAAAACCTTTTTTCTTCTGCCTCACTGTCTTGGACTTCCTTTCCTTCTCACTGACCTTATTTGGGATCATCCCTTCATTTGTGTGAGCATGTGCACAAAACTTGTCAGCACTATCAGTCATCTCAGTAGCCTGTTGCCTTACTGCACACTCACTGTTTTCTGAGCTACATGGGCGTCAGTCTGAATTGTTGCTGCATGTACTTCTTGATCTTCCTTTAATTAAAGGATATATATTTCTCCCTACATGGCCACCAGTTGCTCTCTTCCCTTATATAGTTCTGAGGAGATGAGTAAAGAAATAGGTTTTTTTTCTGATTATTGATGCTTTAAATATGTTGGCAGACTAAATCTGATCACAGTCTGTGAATTTAAAGGGTCTGGCTTATAGTCTGACAGTATGGTCCAGAATATTTCTGTGTTTTTCTTAATGGAAATTAGACAGCATAAAGCAGTTTGCAATTGGTTTTTGTTTGTTGTTTTTTAAAAATAGTTTTAGGGAAAATTAATTTGTGGCACTTGGAATCCTTTGATTCTTCTCTGTGAGTATGCACAGGGTATATTTACTCTTGCATTTAATGCTAAATGTGAAAAGATTGAATGTAAGCAACAAATTCTTCTTTTTTATCAATCTCTTGAAGACCCCTTAAGGTGACTGTTCCTTTACAAGTTGAATATCTGAAAAAACCTAAGTATCAGTGCTTAATCTGGGGCTAAGAAGAGTGTTGCATTTAACAGAGATTTTTATATTTTCATTGCTTACAATAACAGCAGTTATGAAAAGCTCTTATGATGGGACACATTTATGTTTTGCATTAAAATAAGGCACAGTGGGAGGCTGTATTCAGCCTGTTAGCTTGTTAGAAAAGGCTGGGATTTCTGCAACTATTCTAAACTCCCTGAATTTGGAAATCAAGTCAAATCTTCTAAGTCAGTAAAGTCTTCTTAGCAATAGAGGAATAAAAAACTTTCAGTATAAATACTTCTCAGTGTATTAGGTATCTTGGAAACTTTCTTCTGTTAGAACATTAATGTAGCATGTCTGGGGCTTTTCATATGGCTTGGGAATTAAGACAACTTGGGCCAAATCAATTGCATCGAGGTTCTTTTCAACAGTATCTTATTTTCAGTCCTACATCTAGCCTGCAGAAATTAAGTTTTTTGGTGTCTCTGCATTTATAGTGCTTTTCTCTTTTTTCATGCTAATTGAAAGCATCATCTTTAATCCTTCTTCTAGGAGGTTTCTTGTTATTTGCTTTATTTACATGGCAGTGCTCCACTGTCATATTCAGGTCATCAAAGACCTCTAAAGATGTGTTTTACAGGTGGATAAAGGAAGCATTCTCTCCATGGCCAGAACATGGGACTGTTCTTGTGGTGGCACACAATCTTTGCTCCCAGAA
>VWYO01013930.1:199789-232249 GCA_013400275.1 Rhadina sibilatrix | reverse complement strand
TTTTTTTTTTTTAATCCAGTACAGAAAGATCTGTTTAGTATAGAAATATGTGACATCAGTAGATCTTAGTGATACTTTTTGAAGAATAGTTCTACAAATATTCATTCTTTTGAAGTTAGATATAGTGGTGATTGTACAGAGCTTCTGGAAGAGTACTGGTAGAAAGGCCAGTGTGTAAAATGCCTCCCATTAGACTGCAATACTCAATAATAATGAAACAAAGGTCCTTCACTGAAACAAAATATAGCAATTCTTGCTTTAAGTTCATAGATATTTTCCTAGGAAGGCAGTTAAGCCAAAAAACTCCATTATCTTAATGTGGTACCCTGTACTAAGCCTTTTGGACTGAGAATACATTGAAACAGGCAGCTGGGGTAGTGAAACTGTTTTCTGGAGTGTTTATAGAAACCAATTATATGCAATTTGTTTAAATTAGTGGTGAGCAGTTCTACATTAACAATTGTCTTAGTGCTAGTAAGTAGGAGTGTCTGGAACGTGGCGCTTTGCATCCTCAACTCATATCTGTGCTTTCAACACACCCATAGCAAGAGGATGGAGCTGGATCTTTTCTGCTCAGACTTTTTACAAGCTCTTCTTTTTTTTCTGTTTTGTTCTGGGCAAATTGTTACTCCTCTTTGTACAAGATAATTAATTAGCTGTTGCTCCTATATTTCCTGTAATAACCCTATTAAAAGGCACCATTTCTGCCAGAGTATCTCATGGCTAATGACTGGGCAGATTGTTCTTACCCCTAGATGCAGTTACCTAATTAGAGATTATCCTGTTACGCAGCTCTTTAGGTTGTATTTCCTTTTCTTAACCCACAGAGACCATAGAATCACAGAACAGGTGGGGTTGGAATGGACCTCTGGAGATCATCTAACTCCCCTGCTAAAAGAGGGTCATTTAGAGTGGATTGCACAGGATCATGTCCAGTCAGGTTTTGAATACCTCTAGAGATGGAGACTTGAGCATGGGAAAATTAATTTTGCCAGTGCTGTGACCTCGACTGTAGTCTATCTACTTGCTCTCCTGCTTTCGTCTCTCTCCCCATCTTCCTTTCTAACAAATTTATTAGGGAAGGAGTGAAAATCTTGCTTTACAGCAGTGAGTGGGGAAATTTTTCCACCTGGGGATGGGATTTGGAGCTTAGTTTCCTCACCACTTTCTCTGCCTTTGTGGTACAGTACAAAGCTCCTGTCAGTTCACATCCTTTGCTGTAGTGCAGAGCCTCAGCAGCACTGTGTGTTTCCCTGTATTTTAAAGTGTGATGGATTTAAAGAAGCCTGAGAGCTAGGACACTTCTGCTGTGCTCTGTAAGACAGCTCATGGTCTTGTTCCTGTTTTCCTTTAGTGCTGAGAGCAAGTAACCAGTGACAGCTTTCAACATCTTAGTGGCAGTGACCATCTTTTGAGCACGGTGTGTGGCCCCATCACCTGATGAGTTTCAGCATGGAGGTTTTTCCTAACAGGAGAAGCCTTTTCCTTAGGAGTGAAGAGGTTTTGAACTTTGAGTTTATGATAATCTGGGGCAAATACTGCCCTTCTGAGAACAGGATCCACTCATAACAAATCAGGGTGTGTTTGAATAACAGATGGGGAGGGAAAAGGCTTCTGAAGTTTCTCTAGAGAGAGCACAAGATCTGCTCACTGTACCATCCAGCCTGTGTGCAGGGGGATTTGTGTGAGTGGAGCAGAGGGAGGAAAGAACAAAGCCAGTAAATCCGCTGGTAGGCAGATGTTCAGCAGAGGAGCTTCACATTTTGTAGCTGAGAATAAAAATTTTTGGGTCTTATCACTGGAGGTTGTCTTCTTCAAAATGTGATAAAAAGAATGAGTTTTTGTTTTATTTTAAAGATTCCTTCTGCGCTTCTGTATACTATACTGACAGTATTCACTGTGTATTCCTCTTGCTTCCTGCTCTTCCCAGCTCATGGGTACCATGAGACTCTTAATACTTATTAAAGTATTTGGTTCTTTTTCATTGTGCAGCGGCCATTTCAGTTGCATCCACACAACTTTACTCCATTTTTGGCAGTACTGTAATTTAAGAACTTAATGTCTAAACAGAAGCCAATCAGCCATATTTATGATGGATTTAAAAAGAGCTCTTAGAGAACAATTTTGGTATTACTTCCCTGATAATTCATTGTTTGGCATGTACAAAAAAGCATGAAGGATTTTTCAGTGGATGCTGTTTCTATTAAATTCTGGGCTTTTTGCAGGCAATTTTTAGTTCAAAATTTCTAGTGACAATCTGAGAGACAAATAGGTTAATACATTATACTCATTCTCATTCTGCTGTTAGCAGATCTCAAAATGTTCCTAAAGGTAAAGTATAATGCTAATGGTGGGATAAGGCTCAGGGCCTAGTTGTCATATCTTGGAATATCAGCTATGTTAAAAAAAATAAAAATAATTCCATTTGTTTGGGAGCATTCAGCTTCAGACCAAAGATCTTTTCAGTAAGTGTGAACATTGCCCTTGGCTTGGATGAGTCTTGGGAAGAAAATTTCCCTGTGATTATTTAATGAATGGGAACTATTCAGTCAACAACAATATGAAATGGAAGGTGCCATTTGACTATTTGGTTTTTATGATTAGTATTACCATTCAGTTTCTTAACCAACCTTTCCCAACTGCAGAGTTTTACCAATGCATTTCAGTATGTTGAGAGATTTAATTATGAGCTCAGTCATTCAAAAATCATAGTAGGTCAATAATAGCAGGCTCAAGGCTTTTCTGTGTCTCAAACTTTAGCCAATGAAGATGCTAACTACAAATTCACTGGTTTTGAGATGAATTGTTCCTGAAAATAATCCACTTATTAATTAATCTCAAGGATTTATCCTTGAGAAACAAAGAAATTATTATATCTGAATACATTCTATTCTATTCTATTCTATTCTATTATTTTCCTTTCATTTATTACTATTTTAACCTATGATTTTTTACTTACATAAAGAGGAAAATACTTCAGTAGGAGATAAGAAAAGTATTTCATCTTAGCAGTGTCTTTTAAAAGCTAGAAATTACTCACTGTTTATTCTAGCTAACCTTGATCCTAAGTAAATTTCTATGTTATTTTTCATCAGTCTTTGTAAATGTTCCAGAGATAACAGGAAGGTAATGCTTCATTTGTTTTATCAGTGGCTCGTTCTCTCTGGTAAACAAAATAGGTCACAGTACCTATAGGAATGAAGGGACCAGAGTTATGGCCATACACATCTTCACTTTTAGAACCAAGACTGAAATCTGTCTTGCTTGGGATACTTTTTCAGGGACAAAAATTATTTAGAAAAATGTCACCTTACAGTTAAAATAGAGTTTTAGATGGTCACTGGTCTTCATCCCACCACCCCACAGTACTTACTACTTTCTGTCCAAATTCAGGTTCTCCCATATGCAGTGACAAAGAGTAAGATTTTATTATTGAGTCCTCTACTCTGGCATAGTGTCATAGTGTTTGCCATGGTCATGAAAAAAAAAGCACAAAAATTACATGCTGACTGTGCCAGATACATCCAAAGAAAATCCCTGTACAATAATGTGCACTCATTCAAGTTGTGCTATTCATATGGTAAGGGTGAGATTATACTTTATTTCTGCACTTGGCATGCCAAGGACAAAGTAGTGCTTAGCTCATTCTCTCCCCCATCTTCCTGCAGAGTGGCTGGCATAAATGTATTTCTTCTATTCTGGGCATAGAGAGATGTCCAGGAGGTTGATTCTTGACAAGGTGGGAAAAGCCATGTCTCTGCTGTTTCTGCAGCAGCCAGAAGGCCAGAGGCAGAGCCGTGGGCTGCCGGATGTAGAATAATACTGCGTTTCTTCCAGATACAACAAATCCATCTCTGGTGTCACACAGAGTACTGCAATTCTGCTGATGAAAAAGGCACCTAATTCACTGATTCCTAATGGCATGTGGGATACAACTGCAAAGCCAGTACTCTGCTTTAATATGGATAGCAATTAAAGTTGTCAACTCAACCTATTTTTTTGTAATATTTTTTGAAGTGTCATTAGACACTTTCTGCTCCTCATTCATTCGTCCCTGTGCTGTAATGGCGAGTTCTACTTAAATGGCAATTAAAGTTTCCTGTTTTCCTCATTTCCTCTGCTCAGTTGACATGTACACTACTGTCAAATGTTGCAGAAGTTAAAATAACATGTTACAGGATGTTGTTTAAAACATTTGACAAATAGTGACTTTTAATGGCACCTAACTGTGTGTTTAAGCAGGTAAATGAACAGTGAGGGATTTTAGCGTCTCAGAATTTGGGCTGTAATTCAGATAGAGTTGCTAACATACAATATTTACACAAGTGGAAACAATATTACCTGTTCTACTGCACTCTGAGCACCTGTTCAAAGATGGATGGTGGTTGATATCCAAATGACTCGAATACAGCACGTGCAATGTGGGCAGAAAGACCGGCGTGTATTTTCAGCTCTTTACGCTTGAGTGAGGGCAACTTTGAAAATCAACAAAGTGGGGGAACAAAGAACCACCTCCTGCCTGTTGCAGAATTGGGATCATTCCTTTTTCTAGTATTTCTGGTATTTTTTTTTCCACATCAGTTCCTTGACTGTAGTTATGGCACAAGCTAATGCATGGGTATATGATGTAAATAAACATCTTCACTGCAGACGTGCATTTCTTGTCTGGATGGCTGAGATGGCAGTGGGAGAACAAAGGAAAGAAGTCATGCCCCAGTTCCTTCGGCTACAACCTTTCCTCTATGAGCATGTGAAAGGAAATTGCCCAGGAGTCATAGGCATGTCTCTATCTGATGTGGACACAATGTTGACAATTCTCCTATGTTTAAGCTACTGGATCTGCAGCAAGATATCAACAGCCTCAGGAGAAAAATTAGCCACATCCTCACCATAGAAAGTGTCTCAGCTGATGAAAACTGAAAGGCTTTCTTTCACATTTCTGATGTTGTGGAGATTTCCTTCTGTCACAACAGCACTTACTTCCTAGAAGGACTGCCACATAATATAATATCTGAAACACTGCATTATCTTTCTTTTCTTTTCTTTTTTTTTTCTGTATGAATGGAAGTAATCAAAAGAGCTCAGGAATATTTTGCAACTGTAGCGATTTTTAGGAGAAAATGGTAGAAGTTTTTGGTAGGTTTCATTGATAATTCCAATCATTTTGATATTTTTGAGAGGGCAAAAACTGTAAAGGTAATTAGTGCTATGGAAACTATAGGATGTGTAGTAGTTTCACTTTTTTTTTTCCTTTAAAATTAGGTCCATTTAAATGCACTCATTAAATGGTGTGCTGAAGGCTCTGAGAGAACGAGGCATGCATCAGGAGCTTTGTATTCCTTTGGTTATTATGTGGTATATAGAAATTCCAGTTTGCAACATGAAGGGTTTTTTCAGTTGCACTATAGAAAATACAGCCAATAAAAATTAATTGCTTTAATTTGTTACATCCATCCCTGATCATAAACTATTATTGAGGTGCAATTTATTACGTCCAAAATTTCTGTGGGCTAAAGTAGTCTTACTATCCTCTATCTATTTAGAAATAAGAAAAGAAGAACTAGGAAAACATAACGATTTAACATATAATGCCCTTTCTAAGAAACTTATTGTTCAATGGCTTAACCTTAAAACCATTCTTTGCTCACTAGCTTTAATACTCTGGCATCTAGATATCTGAAAAAATGTAAATAGCTCCCAGGGATGTGAAGCAAGTTAAACCTGATGCGTGTAAGCACAGTGCTTGTTTTCAGCTTGTTTTTGTTGCTGCTTGATGATATTTGTCAATACATCATTAAAACAAACAAATAAATTAAAATTCATTAAAAGGAGATGCAAAATCAAGCATTCAAATGTTAGGTCTAATTGACTTTAGAAAGCTGTAATGCTTTGACTACCTCAGCAGGATTAAATCCTGTAGTTTTGAAGGGCATTGTACCAGGGAGGAGTAAGAAGCCTGGGTATAAAGCAACCTCAGGCATGTAGAGTGGTTAACTTTCTTCTTAACTAATCTCCCTTATATGTATTAATTTTGTTCAAGTAGGGCTTTAATTACTTGACTGCCTGGTTGTTTTCTTTGTCTTCACTGCCTGAACACTGGGCTTTGCCTGAGCACTGGAGCCACACAGTAGGGAGTACCTCACAGGCAGCTTGGGAAAGGGGTTAGGAGCAACCAGAGAGAAAATCCTCCTTACTCACCAATCAAAATCCTGGGCTGAAGCATGCACATCACAGCCAGAGATTTTAGCTGCTAAATTCTAGTAAGTCTATTAGAAGAACACAGTCTGAGGTTTTCTGTGGTGCTGTTACAGGCATCTGGATGCACTATTGACTGAGACTTTTTTTAAATATGGGCAAGATGTTTCCAGAGAGCTCAAGCTGACAATAATAAGTCTCAGGAGGACTTATTAGCTCAGGTGTGATTAGAAATCAAGCTGTCTCTGTGTACTTGTGCTGCACCGTGGCCAAGTGAATAATGTTTCCTATTACATGGTGTACTGAAGAGTGCAATACATAAACATCCAAGTGGCTACCACCAAGGCTGTCTAGACCCTTCCGAAACTGGTGCTCATCTGGAGCTAAAAAATCCCCTGATGAATGCAAACTAATGCCATGTACCTCATGATGTCTTTTCACTAGTTGGAACATAACTTTCCATATGCAAAAAGTAATAAATGTAGGTGCCAGTTCCTTAACAGGAGTTCAGTCCTCAAACCCTTTTCAGGGTTGGGGACTGCCACCTGCTTAACTACAGAGGCTCTGAGGACTTTGACATGAGAAATGGTTGCAGTTGCAGTTTGAATTTACAACTACTGTTTTAAAGTGACAAAAGTATGCAGGATTCATAGTTCATTTCTTCCCAGGTTTTCTTTATTTTTCTATTGTTTCTTGCTTTATCACTTATATGTCAGCCTTACTAGGCACAGTATTTTCTTAGTGGCAAAACTTTATGCTCTGTTTTTATGAACTAAAGCATGAAGTTTCACCACAAAGAAAATGAACTATGGTGACCACGTTATTTAAAGCTGTAAGAGGATAATAAAAAATGAAAGGTGGTGTTTCACTGCAGAAGCAAATGGACTTTATTTATGACACGAGGAATGGCTTATTAGTTTTTGCTTTCTACCCCCTAATAGGAGGTCTTTATGGAAGGCTTATTTTTATCATAGAATCATAGAATATGCTGAGTTGGAAGAGACCCCTCGGGATCGATTCCAACTCCTGACCCTTCACAGCACCATCTCGAAGGGACACACCATGTGCCTGAGAGCATTGTCCAAACACCTTTTGAGTCCTGATCCTGTGACCACTTCCCTGAGTGGCCACAGCATCAGGGCTCCCACTTTCACCACTCTCTGGGTGAAAAAGCTCTCTGATATCCAGCCTAAGCTTTCCCTGACTCAGCTTCATGCCATTCCCTTGAGTCCTGTCAATGGCTGTGAGAGTAAAGAGATCTGTACCTACCCCTCTGCTTCCCTTCTTGAGGAAGTTGTGACTGCAGTGAGCTCTCCCCTCAGTCTCCTCCAGGCTGAACAGATGAACAGACCACAGCTGTTCTTTGTAAGACTTCTTCTCCAGACCCTTCATTCTGGTCAGGAATTCTCAGACTCCAGACCATTCCTGTGGCCCTGCTTTGGACACCTTCTAATAGCTTAGTACCTAACTGCTTGGTGTTTGTCAAATGTACATATGCACCTATATATCAAAGTACTGGTAAAAAAAAAAAAATAAATAAAAATCAGTGTAACCACAGCAATGTTTCCCTTATGGACTTTCTGAAATGAAGCCTGTTTTTTCCTCTCTTGTTCTTTTCAGAAGTGTTAAACAAACACATCCAGGACCTTGTATGGAAATCGTGAAATGAATTCTATTTTTTTTTTAACTAGTGCTTTTAATAAACAGCTTCAATCCTCAGCTTTTTCACTTTGAGTGAAATACAGCATTCAAAATTCTGCCTGAATTATTGTGAAGAAAATGTTTTGATACAGCTTTTCTCATGGCAGTATTTGGCATTTTGCACAATGCACATTTATGGAATAAAGAATACATGCCTCTGGAACCACAGGAGAGGGAAAAGGAGAGCTTTTAGTTTTGCCTCACATATGGATGTATATATTGTTTTGTGTTGCTTCCCTACTGGTTTTTATTCTTTGTCTTTACTGTCTGAGCACTGAGCCTTGCCTGAGCACTGGAGCTGTGCAGTAGGGACATGCTGGAGAGTCTTCTCATTGAGTCATAGGTGCCAGGGAGGCACTGAGGAAGGTGGAGTGAAGGTGAGATGAAGGCAGGTGGTTTGATCGAAACCAGGTGGTTTTTGCTTTTGCTGGGAGTTTCTGACTATTGCAAGGGCACAGTGATTGGGAAGATGGCTCAAGTGGGCTTATTCATGTTTGAGTGGGAAGAAAGCTCTGATGCAGGTTTGAGAAGGGGGTAGGTTGGAGAGGCATTGTCATTTGCAGTAGCTTGGCAGGTAAAGACACAGACTGGGTCCTTCCTCTTGTGTTGAAAATGTTTGTTCTTCCTTACTTTGACTTCACTGGGGAGAAGGGATGGGGTTGGCGTGCACCCATGTGGCTGGGCGGTGAAAGGGGCCAAGATGTGAGCTGAGACTGCCACATGAAATGGATGTTTGGCAGCCCCAGTCACAGTCTGAAATAGAGCATTTGTCATTCAAGCTTTCACAGGTAAAGGTGAAACAACAGCATGTAGAATCAAATTTTTCTGCAGGGTCGGAAAATGCGACCTCAACCCTCCTACCTCAATCTTCCTGCAATGCCCAGTTTCCAGTGTCAGAAAATATGTCCCAGTCAGTCTGGCACACATGAAAATCTTGTTTGAGTTCACTATAGCTCTTACACCCTAGCTGGGATGGCAATTACATTTTTGGCCTTCTGACACCAGCTGTGTAGGTGAGCCAGAGCAGGTCTCCCATCTGTGCCTAGATCTGTAAAATCCTGGCTCCTTTCCTGTATCATGATCTCAATAGTTTGAAGTCAGGCTAAGGGCATGTAGGGGATATATAAAACTGCCCCCGAGAATGACTTCCATAAGCTTTGATTAACCAGTTTGGAGCCTTATCTTCTAGATATTTTCTGGGAAAGTGGGTGGAAGAAGAGGACTAACTGTAGGGAAGTGTTCTATTTCATTCTCTGGCTGCTTAAATAAAGATGAAGCTGTCAAATTCCTTTTTCACTCCTATTACTGTTTTTCTCTTTTTGCTTATAACTCCCAAGCAATGTGAAATAAAATGTTACAGTTTCAAAGGAAAATTGGATTATATTCACTTGGAGGGAGGGAAGGAAGAAGAAAACAGGCTTTATATTTTGACAGAATTCAATCCAGACTTTTAAAAAATAAAATGAATAATTTTGCAATATTTTGTAAGACTGTGTTTTCTAAAGACACAGCTAATCAGATATGCATGCAAATTTAACACGGGTTGCCAACTCTCATGTTTTTTGTTTTTTGGGTTTTTTTTTTTTTGCTACAATTATGCGGCGTAAAAATTGGCCTCTTGTGAGAAGTTGCTGACAGCTCAGCAGTTCTGCTTCAGTGCTGGCTGCAGAGGGTGGGATGGCTGCCAGTGCAGGAAAGTGGAAGATGGCTTTGGACTGGCATGCAGGATGCTTCCAGTGGAGGCAGGTGTTGCATAGCCCGCATCAGTTTCTGCTGTTCCAGGAGTGACAACCAGTTTGGCAAACCAAGAAACCTGCTGCATCTCCTCAACCGCCCTTTCCCATTACATAGGATGAAGTGAGAGAAAGAGAAGCAAAGCAGAAAGTGTAGCAGGTGCCCAGAATCCCTGTATTTCTCCATTTTACCCTCTATTTGCATGTAATCAGATCCCAGAGGGAAAAAGGTGAGGTGAGGAAAGAGGTAAGAACAGTTTGGAAATAATATTCCTAATAATATTAATTTTGCTTGTGGGTTAAAATCTTGTGACATTGGCAATACTATGTGTGTGTATAGATATACATAACCCTGTATAATTTGATAAAATTGGCAAGTTGAAAGAAAATGGGAGGCAATAAAGCATTTTAGAGTATTTCTCCATTACTGTGATATTTAAGTGCTGAAAAGGTAGCTATACTTTTATTAATTAATTATTTGAACTTTGTACAAAATACCCAATTACCACTTCTAGGTAACAGCCTATTGATATTAAAAATCCTATGCACAAGTTTATTGCATTTAGAAGAGAGATATGGTGTAGTTAATTTTTCTGTTATATCCTCAGATATGTTCACATTTATTTCAAGACAAGAACAAATCCTAGTTATCCAGTATTATTACCTGTAGTAAGTTCTGATGAAAGGCTGTGCGAGCCAACAAAATCTGTACAAAGATTTGGTCAACACAGTGATTTGGTTTGTGCCAAATGGTGGCTGGAAGACAGACCTTCATGGCCTCACTTATCTCATTACAGGGTTCCTCTTGGCTCTATGGTCAGACTGGGAAATTCAAGCCATGTTAGACAGCCAGCCAGAAATGAAGACAAGTTGTTAAGTGAGAGTGAGAGCTAGGTGCTAAACAACCTGGAGTAATGAATGCTAGGCTGACTCCTTTGCTGTTGTGCACAGGGTGAGGCCTCCTGCAGTTGTGTTTGTGTTTGTGCAGAGCACAAACACCAAATCTGATCTGTCTGCCTACTGAGCTCTTGTTTTGCACAGCTGTGAATTGCACACGTCACAGTGTGAGGGCCGGCAACTGGAACAACGTATGGGCTGGACATGTGCCACAAGGACCTGAAGCAGATTTAGTTTATTGCCATGTGGCACTGTCATCTGCAATATGACACTGTTCCTCAAGTCCTTGGGATGGAGGCTGGATGTGTAGTACGGCGTCTGTGGCACTGTGCTCCAGCTCCAGGCTCAGAGCCCACGTTACGCCCAACCTGGAGCTGTCACGCCTCCTGAGTCTCTACCTAACAGGGAACATCCCATTATGTGAAGCTTTTTGGGTGTTGCAGGGGAGCACTGTCACATGTTGTAACTGAAATGGTGAGATTTGTTGCTCGAGCTATAATTCCCGAAGTGTGAATGTTTTGAAGCACTAATTTTAACTTAAAGACCAAAGATTTGAAGACTATTTTTAACTTGAAGACTTGATTCTCTGTGCTAGGAAACTAAAGATGGATATAGTCAAAGGATGTTATAAATACAGTGTGCCTATTCTAACTCCTTGCTTTCTATTTTGATCACATAATGAGTATTCAACCTGAGTGATTTGTATTGTAAGGGAATGTTGACTTTTTTTGCAAGTTATAATTGAAATTAAAAAGGGAGAGATGTAAAACCTCAACTTTTTACTAGATGAGTGGTTATATTATAGCTTGAAAAAGATAATGGTCCAGAAAAGCATGTCTGGTACTGCAGCCTTTGTACATATTTAAGAGGGGTCTTTGAGGCCAGACAGCATATCAAAGCTGATGAATACAAAATGGATCACTTATGTATTTGCTACAAAATCATTAATGTTTGACATTAAGTGTGCGTCACATCAAGACAGTAGCTCGTATTTTTCATTTCTACATACAGAAGAGAGGCAGAATTATTTTAATTTCATGTCAAACATGCCATATTTTTATCTTTAGAACTTTATAGTCAGTCAGATTTCAATTGCCACTTGGATTTTTTGCTCAAAGACAGAAGAGAGCTCAATGAAACTATTTTACTCTTATCTTCTGTTGTAGGTAGCTTGAATCTTTTCAGAACATGGTTACTCATAGAAGTAGTTAAAAAACTTATTGTTTTTACAGATTATTAGGGAATATTAATGAAAAGTAAATATGGAGTTCAGACTCATGAGTGCACATACTGCAAATCAGATGAGCTATGCTTGTGTAATCAGCAACAGACACATTCAGTTTAAGCTCTGTCAAATTAACTTTAATTTTGAATTGTGAGTATTCAACTTCTGATACATCCTTGCGATGAGCAGCTTATCTGTAGGAGAGGATGCAAATGCATAAAACATGCTCAAAAGAATTTTGAACAATGAATGCATTTATGGAAAACATGTTCTGTTCCTAGGCAATTCTTGTTGAGTAATAAGTGCTAAATTTGACTTAATTGCTGGCTATTATTATTCCTTACTGTTTCATGTGGTAAAACCATTGAAAATGACCCAATTTTGTGAATTGAGGATTAAATGAAAAGAAAGTGAAATAGCAAGGATGATTTATTTCATTTTGTTCTGAGAAAAGCTTTCTAATCCACTGTGTAAAAATGAGTTGAATTCAAAATATCTTGGTAAACCTTCTCTGAAAAACAGAAACTTTAATATATTGTAATGGCATGAGATGAGATGGAGCACGGCAGTCAGTATGTGCAAGCAGCAGTGCAAGAGTGACTTTTGCTCTGAGCTTTTACCCAGGACAGCTCGTTTGATCCACTTATAGCTGGGCAGTGATCATTAGGTCTAACTAAGGTTAGTCCAGTTGGACAAGCGTGGTACAAAAATTACGTGGCATTTAGGTAGCAAGTACATCTCTCACTGCTTTGCTAGTTCTGTGTTCCGTGGACATGGGCAGGTGTGGATGGGCAGGTACAAGATTCAGAAAAGCTGTAGCTGCCTACAACACCTGTGTCTAATTTACCATGTTCCACCCATAGGAAAATGACATTTATCAGTTATTGTACCTAAGCAAAGCACTGCATTTGTGAACTAAGGAAAGGTGACTGACCACAATTCTTATCTTTCACTTATCTTTCCATGGTCTTTCCAACATGGAATGCATTAAAGATTATTAATGTTTAGTATATCTTAATAAAATATATATGAGTTATATAATTACAACATTATAACGTATATATGTAACATTATATACTGTACATTATAGTATCAGCCATGTCATCTTTTTTCTAAAATAGAATTTTTTTATTGCCAAACTAACTGTTATGATTTCTCAAAAAGAGTCTTATGGGTTGTTAGAGATGATTAAAAGGAATGTGACTTGCTTTGAAAATGGAAGGTGAATCCTATCTCTGGTGTTGATGTAATTCACTGAGAAAAACTTTACAGTAAAGGGTTCCATTCTGCCAGAAAGATTAAATTATTTTCCAAATCCTTACAGTATTTGAACTATGAGATATCTTGATGCTCAGTCATTGTGATCTTTACAAATAGGGATTAGGGCCTTGAACCTGATATTGCATGGAAAATGCATGTACTCCAAAACCAAATCTGATAATCAAGATGGGTATGGAGATGTGCTCCATTAAGGTGTCTCACCAGCTATTCACTCTTCTGTAGAGATTAAGTTGCTGCTCTGCAGCTGAGTGGTGATGAAAGTGCAAACATTCTAGGGGAGCTCAGGCCTCACCAGCTGAGAAGTAAATGAATCCATTTCATTGTAGTAAGGAAAATCAAGTGAAGTCTGCTGTCATCATTTCTGCAGATATACCAATATCCAGTCCTTTGTGCTGCTGGTCTCTGTGTGTACACACATGCTCACATACACATAAACATATGTATGCATTTTTATGTGCATCATCTTTTCACGGCCAGTCTGGAAGGCAATATGAAGAATTTAATGAGATTCTATGTGCCATGGCCTGTGCATATGTAGAGCTTTGTGGCAGAAGGTAGTTTTTATGGTGCTCTACAGCCTGATTATGCACTGCTGCCTTTGAACGCAATACCTGTACATGGTTTGACACGACAAGAGGTGCAATTAAAAGGTGATCTTTCAAATTAGCTGTTCATAAGAATTGAAAAAGGAGGATGACCCTGATTGAATTTATATTTGTAAGTGTGTACAACTGCAGGTTTGATACAAATGAATGTAGTTATAATTAAAATGGTCTTTCTATGACATTTCTGTTCATGCAATTAGGAAAAGAAGGCTAACCTTTCTGTGATTCTTTCTTGAAGAATGGCTTCCTTAGGGAGAAACTGTAATCTCTATTTTAACTCCCAGGCTTAATTACAGTTGCATATAGCCTACATGGCAAACCTCTCCTTTTTGTCTGCCTTTGTTTTTGCATTAATTATTGAAAAAGATATCTTTTTTAGATGGCTAGGTGAAAAGTCATAGAACAGAGCAGCATCCCTCCATAGCTGAGACAATTCTGGAAAACAAATGAATAGGATTACAAAAAGTAGTCATCAAAAAAGCTGAAGCTCTAATTTTGAGTTTTAAAAGCCTGCATTTTTTTTCTTAAATGCAGGGATCTTGATGGGCAGTGTGCCAAGATTTTGAGTTTGATTTAATATAATCTGGAATAAGTCGTCTAAATCAGAGAGGAGTCATGACCATTAGAATAATATGCAACTGACATAAGCAAAGAGACCTTTCAGACTGTGGGTTGGAACCTTTAACCAGAGATGAAATAATTTCTCTGTTAATGCCTTAACCTTACGTCCCTTGCATGACTAATATAAAAACTTGTAGCATACTAATATTTTAGATGCTTTATGAAAATACTATTGTGTATTTCTTTTGCTTTATTAATTAGAAAACATTGTTATGTAGCCAAGTTAAATTCACAACAAGTCCTGTTTACTTTTATATTAACAGAAGATTTTATGGATTATTTTGTAAATAATTATCTCGCCTGATTCTCTTTGCCGTTGTCTCTTGCTGATTTAATTCTCTAAGAGACAGTGAAAATAATCAGTTCCTGAAAGAGTGAAACCAAAAGGGTCACACCTGTGCACATGAAATTATCCATGGAAGCTTCTTTAAAAATTGCTCACTAGAGGACAGGCTCAAATACGTGATTAATACTGATCTTTGGGGTTTTTTTTAGTATATGAATGTATAACTCAGGTGTGTTCAAGATTTCCCTTTCTCCTGAAGTTACAGTTAATAAGGTCCTCCTGTCAGAAGGCAGTTCTAGTGCTGCAGAAGAGCTGCATTTACTACATCTGAGGGGGAGGTGAGATTCATATGCTGTGATTCATGGTGTGACTCTTGGGGATGATGCTGTGCAGGGCCGGGAGCTGGACTCGGTGATCCTTGTGGGTGCCTTCCAACTCAGCTTATTCTGTGATCCTGTGATTCTGTGATTACTGACTGGCACAGTGTGGAGGGGGAGGGACAGGGCCAATCNTTTTTTCTTTTTTTTTTTTGAGGGTTCAGGGTGCATGTGATGTGTATGTGAGCAATAAAGTTCAGGCCAGTTGCTGACTCTAGGCACCCGCCATGTGCTGAACTCACAGGCTGCCCCTGGAGGTTATGCAAGTGTTGGAGTCCTAGAAACTTAGGATTTGGGGTTTTAGTGTATAGTAGTGCATATGAGTCAAAATGGAGGATTTTTAGTGTTGTCTAAGTCCTTCTTCTTCACTGTCTTCTTCCTCCTTCTTCGTGGATTTAGGTGGTTTTCTGTAATTGGGTGAGAAAGGTCCTCATTGCAGGCCTTGGGTGGTCATTATTGGGTCGAAAACATAAATAATATAGGTGTCACTTCATTATTGGGGGATTATCACTTAAATAACCTTGGAAAGAGTTAGAAGGTCTCCATTTTACCTCATTTCCTAGCATGCTAGTTGGAGCTCATGGTACGTGAGTCTGTACATAGATAAGATATAATAAACAACCAAGTCCGAACTCGATCCTACGTTTCCCATGTGTTATTCATCCTGACCTTGGCAGACAATAACAGAAGACAAAACTTTTACATCCAAGCTCCATCCTTGGAGATATTCTAAAGATAACTGGACAATGCCCTGAGAAGCCTGGCATGATCTTGGAGCTGACCCTGCTGTGTGGAGGAGGTTGGACCAGAAACCTTGTGAGGTGCCTCCCAGTTCGATTGTGCTGTGGTCCTGCTTAGTGACCAGCAGCTGACTGCTGTCAGCTGTCCCATGGCAGTAGAACTATCTCCTACCTGTGGGCAAGACCCTGTGTTCACACAGCCAGAGGGGTATCCAGTGATATCCTGGCACTCAGCTTCAGCCATGGAGCACACCAACAGTCCAGTGTGAATTTCAGCTTAAATACAGCCTCTTCCTTACAGTAGATGGTTGGTGTTGGCACATTGTTGCTGAGAGATGAACTGGATCTTAGCATGACTTGGAAAAATCTCAGGATTTTCCAAAATGCTGCCAGGCCGTCATAGATCTGACAGGTTGTTTTCCCAGCAGATAGTGCTGGAATATTATTTTCTACTTTTTTGCTTTTTTAAAATCCCATTTTTAGCAATTGGAAGCAGTTGGACATAATTTATTCTATATTTCATCTATCAAACTCTCACACATTGGTTATCACTAGATTAAGATTAGTCAAATCTAACTGGTTGCGCTTAGAACTTTTTTTTTTTAATTATCAGGCAAAAATATTATTTTCCATCAAGCTCATTTAAATTGTATTTTGTTTGAAATAAATATTCAGGAATAGTTTTTCCACTTGTCTCTCAGATGAATATAAATATGGTTCTGTTGCAAAGTGTTCTTTGCCTCAGGCCCTGTTTTTTATAATATTACACTTAGAATATAAATAATTCAACAGGTAGACATATCAAGAGATGCTGACAGTTTTGGCCATCAGGCACAAAGAAAATAAAATAAATTCTTTATTTAAATAAGGCACTTTAAACATGGGACTTTTTTATTTATGCTTAGGGATCAAGTGGCATTCAGGCGATAAAATTCCCTTCCTTTTATGAATTCTACTGAAATTTCCCTTTTTCACTTTACAGAGAATTCCTAAGTTCAGTTAAATTGTGCAAGAAATACTTTGCATTAATTTGCTTTCTCAGCACAATTGTTTATCTTGAATAAGTAAGATATCCAGCCTCATACAGACAGGTCCAATGCATATCTGTAAGTAGAAATCTTCCAGGCTAGTATTTAGATAATATGGATGCAGATAGTAACAGTTTAAATCACTCCATGTACTGATGGTGTGCTTACTACTGATGGTATGCTCACTGGAAAATCAGATATATTTGAAAATATAACATTAAATGGTTTAAAGGTATTAGTAAGCATAGATAACGGTACCTTTACATCCCTAAAGGATAAAGGGTATTGCAAACTTGGTGACATCTTCACATCAAAAGAAGGTGATCTGAAGAAGTTTCATTCTGTGCAGCACCTCATGCAAATTCTGCTAGGGTTTATAACAGATCCTTGAAATTTCTGTGGATTTCACTTTAAGCTTGTGAACGATAAGTAATACACTAGATCTGGGGATTTGCCTGTTGAGTTGCAGGTCTGTAATCTACTAATAGCTTTCACTTTATGGTTGGCAAAATATTTACAGAAGTTGCCAATGTCTGCAAGAACACTTTGATACTTTGCCATGGAAATATACTTAATGCAGCATGTTAGATTTTTTGTTTGTTTTCAGGATTATTTGTTCACAGAAGATAGGGTATATCATTCCAGTTTTGTAAGAAACTGAGCTCTTACTGACATTTATAGGAGTAAAAGTCATTCAGTACTTTATAACACTCAGTATCTTGCAATATCACAGTTTATGTTGTTGGAATAAAATATGACAGGATAAATTGAAGGGGATTTAAACAGTGTATGCCATTACCAGTTCTTGTGTTGGAAAGAGGAGTGGTGAGCAAAGCTTAATGCAGTGAAGCCAAAGCTTGGTTTCAGGCACAGCTGTTAGTAATTCTGATGATAAAGCTGTCCAAAGAATGGCAATTCTCACTGGCAAATACTTGCCTGCTTGTCAGAGACTTGCTGCCTAAGTCATCTAGCAGTGTTCATGACCAGGCTGAAAACGTTAGACTCAGGATCATCACTGCATATGTTTCCTTTACAGATTCAAGGATTTGATTTTAAATGACTAGTGGTGTTGTCATAGAAGTTAATCAGGAAGAGAAAGTCAGGGTTGGGAATCCAATACGTAGAAGTCCATGGTTTTAATTGCATATAATTGCAGTGTGATGTACTCTGTACTACAACTGGTACATGACATTCTCAAGCAATAGGCAATATTTGCAATATCCTTTTGGGATACTTATTTACTGGCTCCTTGAAGCTTGTGGATATTTCCCAATAGAAGTATTCTGTAATGTTGTAAGAGCAGAATGCTCATTTGACACGTTAACTAATAGAATTTACATTTTATTTTAAAAATTGGAACTCTGCTTTAGTCACACCATAATTTTGTAAATGTCTTTATCTGAATTGTGGGAGAAAAAGAAAGATAAAACACTGGAATTCTTAATTTTGCAGAGTGGGTTATTTTGGTCTTTGAAATTTGTGAAGTTTTGTTATTGTGCTGGATTATATGTTTGAATCAAAATAACAAAAAATAAATTTAAACCACAATGGGCCCCCCACAAGCCACTTTCTCATAACTCTGACACTTAACCTGCATGCATAGGCAAAAAGAAATTCAGAGATTTGGGGAACACAGCATCTTCTGTGTCTGAAGAGTATAGTAAACCCAACTGTTCAGAAAATCCTCGTAAAAAAGCAGACAAAAAGGTGAATTACCACCAATCCACTACTGTTAATGTAAATTGTCACGTGGCTTGTACCAAAATTTCAAATTTAAACATCAGAAGTCATGCTGGATGTAGCATGAAGGATGGTAGCTGGCACAGCAGAGACAATCTATGTTCCTCTTATTTTTGCAGATTTTCTGGAGGGCTGGGATAAGCAGAGCAGCTCTCTTACATCCCCCACTACAGCATGAGGAGGTCACCTTTCTGTCTCAGAGGGGTATTGAAAGGATAAATAGGCGCTGGATGATGTGCTCAGGAGTGATGCAAGATTTTGTTGTATTTATACCGTGACTTTTGCAGTCTTTTGCTTTTGACTTGAGAATAGTGCCATTCTAATACAGACAAATGCTAATAATTTATTAAAGTAGGTGGGTTTGGATACAGTTTTTTGAGGACTTCAGCTTCTTGCCTTCACACCAGAGTGTGCATATTAAAAAAAAAAAAAAAAAATTGCCACAGCTGTGAAANAAAAAAAAAAAAAATTAAAAATTAAAAATTGCCACAGCTGTGAAATAACTTGTGGCTGGGAGCCACATTGATTGCTTGACAAGGAGGAACAATGCCTCAGGGGTTTCTGTGCATCACATGTGTGTTTTGTGAAATCTGTTTCTGGAACTACTGCTGTGCTGTATTTCTATGACTAAAGAAAGGTACAAAGAAAACATGACAGAAGTCAGCACTGCTATTGGAAACCCACTGGAGTGTAAAGGATCAGAGTACTGTATGGATATCCCTATACCAATATCATGTTATGAGTTATGGATCTCATTTTGGAGTAAAATGTGCCTACGCGGGTCATTTAGCAACCTTAATCTCATTTTATAGGAGAGTAATTTATAAATGTCACGATCTCTGAAGAAATGAAATTGCTTTGTACACACTTTGTTTGTATAGGGTTCACTCACAGGCAAAGCATTGCATGTATTGTAATTTATTAGTGTTATGTTCATTATTCTCTCAAATTTAAAGCTTATAACTGAGCATTACCAACAGTCTTTACAGGGATAAGAAGGAAAGTCTGAAAGTGGTACGTATAATATACATTTTTTTTTTCCAGTACTTTCTTCCAGTTGTTTCAGGCTCTGAATTTTTCTTCTCAAAGCTCATGCAATCTTATAATTTACTGACAGGTACAACAGATTTCAGGTGCATTGCAGGTACTTTGCCTGCATTTCCTTAAGGTCACACAAAGTTGTAAACGTCAAAATGAATTTGATTACATACATACCATTTACATTTTAAATATTCTTAGCAGTAATCTGTCATTTTCAGTGGGAATAGCCAAATGCTTGTGATTCTAGAAGTGTAATTCCCAGCATTTTATGCTATATTCAAAACTCATGGAGGGCATATAGTACCCACTCTTTTTTAAAGTGGCATAATGTACACTGTTTTTTTTCAGTTATTTAAAGGCTTTCACCATTAAATGTATTTTCTATTATTGATGTTTAGCCTATATATTCAATAACCAACACTTTACAATTATTAGGAGTTTTTTGTTTCTAATTGACACACATTTTTCTAAATACTTATACAATTTAAATTCTTAATTTTAGTTCATTTCTTTTAATTGCTTTGTTAGCATTTGGAATAATGCTAAATATTGTATCCTTACACAGGGTTGAACAATATCAAAGCAACTCTTTAAGTTAACAATTCCATGCTGTTGAAGCACTGTCTTACACAGTAAGCCACTAAGCAAAGTATGTGTATTACTCTGCTTATTTAGTTTCAGTCACAGTGTTTCCTTTCTGGAAAACAATGTATTTTGATTTTCATCTTTCCTATTGCTGTAGCTGCTGCTGTTCCCTTTTTAAATATTGTCATTTTGATTGTATTGTCTGGTCAAAGTCAGGCTTTGTCGCTAGCAATTTTTACAGCTGTTATACCTACTAGTACCCCTCAGTCATTCATTATTTTATTATCCATGAAAAATTGCAGCCTCTTTTCTTCATCCACCTGCAAGCTGCTGTGTGTATCATTCATCCACATTCTTTTGAAAAAGGCTGAAATCTGGGTGTTTTTCCATCTTCCCCAGTGACTGGAGAGAAAGCTCAAACAGGTGTCTGCTGTTGGATCAGTCCTGCTTGCTCTTGTTCCAGGCGCATGAGCATCGATTTTGGTGGGGCCGCACAGATGAAACGTGGAGCTGAAGATCTTCAGTGGGCCCAAAGCTAGCATAGCTCAGGCTGCTGTTTGCACCTCTGCCTGTGGAAACCTGATTGTATTTCTCTAAAGTGTGACAGGAATGCCAAGATGTGTTTGGAAACATGCAGGTAGCATAATACCTGGTTTATGGAAGCCCCTTTTCTGTTCTCACAGTTTTACACACTCAGGCTTCTTGTATATTTCTCTCAGAGAGGAGGTGAATATATCCAGTAAACCAAAAAATGTGTTTATATCCATGTGGGTGTGTGTAAAATCTTGAATCTGTCATTGGTTTCCAAAGAAGAAAAGAATTTTCCATAGAAACCCTGATAGTAATAAGACTGAAGATGGTGATTTCTTTACAGAAAATTATAGAACTATGGAGAAATAAAGCTGTGTTAAAAGATAAAAAAGACCATTTTGGAGTCTTCAACCACAATAGCAGTGTTTGCTTTAGATCAAAGCAATTCTATATTAAAGGGGCCTTTTAATGGTTTCTAGGAAACTTTGCTTTTTTGTGTAACAGCTTCACTTCCACAGTAATTTCTGAAAAAATAAGAGAGAAAACTCATAGTTATTTTCCTATTTCAGATTCTGACAAGAAATATGATGACATGTGATTCGTACCTTGCACAGAAGGGAAAAGAGAGACAAAGAAACACAAAAATAACTTGAACTTAATAACTGGCTTTGGCTTGGCTGTGTCCGTTGGTGAGGATCAATAATGCCAGGAGGATTTTTCCTGTCTTCCTGCTTTCTGCCTATCTCAGCATTCACAGGCATCACTTTATGCATTTCCTTCTTCACTTGTAGGTAATCAGATCAAGTAATATAGTTATGCTTTGATCTGTAGAGCCAAAGGGCTCAGAAAGAAGAGCAAAGGTGGATCTTTCTCTGCTTATGGCTTCATTTCAGTATTACTCAGGTACATCACATAACATAAAAAGTGCATGTCAGTGACAATTACTTTCTCTACTTCCAAAATAGTAACAGACCTGTACAATTCATTTGATTTCCCTGGGGACAGTAGCTTTTACAATTTTCTATGAAGGTTGATTTTTTTTTTTTTCTATTTTAGGAGTTAGTTCCAGACCTGAGTGTGATGTCAATATAGAGTTCTAATGCTTTTATGAATTTCACTGTTGAAAATGGCAACCCTATTGCTGTAGTGGGATACAGAAGTTCTGGAGGATCACATGAAGTTGATTTCATGACACTCAGCTTTTAAAAAAGGGTTTGATACTATAGAATTTAACTCGTCATTTAACAGGGTAGGCAGGTAGTGATACATTTAATCACATGCTATTGATTTCTCTGTTCTGACTGAATTAGTTCCTTTAAAGATTAGAAGCATCATAAAGAGACAGGCGGATTGTAAAGGCTACTGAAAACTATAGCTATGTAAATAATATGGAAGCTTTACATCTGAGGACATTCAAGCTCAGCTTTCATTGGACAAGATCAAGTCCAACCTTCTTTAAACCCAGGAAAGTGGGGGGGGTGGGGGGGTGTTTTTATTGTAGTGGTTCCACTTAGATATTCAGAAGTAGACATAAATGCAAGTAAACCTAGTTACTGAAGGTCTTCATGATCTCAGGGCAGACATCCATTGTGGAGAGTGCTATTATGGAAGAATTTGTGCACTTTCATCTGCTTTTCTCCTTGCTGGCATCATTTTAGTCTTCCTGAGATTCACTTCTTCAGGAGACTGAGCTAACAATGCAAAGTATACTGGCCAGGAAACAGTTACTTGCAGGTTTCTGTGAACCATGCTAGGCTTTGTTCCTGTGTGTGTTGGAGACAGTGTTTCATTCTCAGGAAAGCTGGTTGCCTCAGCCTGGCAAATGCAAGAGTTTCCAGTAGGAATGGGGATATTGCAATCATGGGCAACTCTGCAGTGCAGCATCCTCTTTCTAGGTTTTCATGTGGGTGAGCTGAAAGAGAGGAAAATGATACTCCATTAGGAGGCTTATATTTGTTGTATTATTCTTGACAGGAGAATGCGTTTTGGTTTAGAGAGGGAGCTGAAGGGACTTTTATCTCTCCCACTCAATTAATGATAGCCCCTGGGCTGTAATACACTGCTTGTTGTAGATCTCTTACTCTGGCAAACTCCTGGCATGCCACTGAAGGCTCCAAGATAGACAGAAGCTATTTGCACCAAACTCATGGTTACTGTTCAACTCCCCTGTTAAATGTTGCTTGATTCCTTCTGTGTACTGCCAAAGAAGCATGAAAGTCTTGAATGCAGAGGGAAGAATTTAAGCAATCTTGTGGATGAGTTTCATATGTACTGAGGGCATATGCAAAGTGATTGTAAGCATGACAAGGTTGGCTGAATTAAGAATTCTGAATTAATTTATCATCTGTCTGATTCCTCTTACAGCCTTGGAATGTTTGCTTTTTCATAGCAAATTATTGTAGCTGCCACAACTTTACTGTTTTACTTTCAATCCACTGTGGCTAGTCAGAAAAAAAAAAAAAAAAATCATCACATTCTTTCCCTCTTCTTGTTTATGTCTATGCCTTTGGCTCAGAGAGTATGTTGCAACAAAGAATTCCACTGAGTCACAGCAACATGATGGTTACCTCATCACAGTGTGCCACAACATTTTGTAAAAGCACAGGTGGTATGGTACCTTTGTTGTTTGAATACAACCTGGCTAAGAATCCATTTCTATCATTTTACTTATTGCAATCCAGTGTTTCATATTGGAATAAAGACAAAATGCAACCTAGTGCAGAGAGTATCCAAGGAGCCACCATTGACAGCAGGAGGAAAATCAAAGGCTAAGCATGGAAAGCAATGAGTTAAACATAAAGAGCCAGTCAAAAATATGTGTACATTGCTTATGCTTCAAAATGTGTCCCTGTTCTACATCATGGTTTGTTTTGTAAAATACAGGTTTTGTGTCTTGTGTTTATTTCTTAAAATAAGAAAAAAAAAAACACCCAAAACCCTAGACATTTGATAGGCCCTGGCTGATTGTGAATCTATTGATACACATCTCTGCCTCTCACAATGTTCACTTCTGCTTCCCTGTCCCTCTGCTCCCCAAACCTTTGCTGGTAATCATATGTTGGAGACGTGGATGGCTTGAGCAAATGTCAGACACCCGGACTTCTCTCTTGGACACAAAAGGATTTATGATTTTACTGCTCTAAGGGCACCCTCTGGCCATGAGTTGCTTCTAGAAAAAATGTCTATTATCTACTCATTTGACCAGGAACTGTACACATGCATTTAAAAAACTCCTCCTGCTTGCCAAGGCACATCCTCCTGTAATATGGGATTCAAATGGCAGTCATACCAGCTTTAATGAAATTAACTCTTTTTCTGAGAACAGGTCATTTGTTCTAGGATTTTTTACTTGCTATTACTGTTAAGAATGTGTCAGAATTTTCAGTGCAGAGATGTTTCATATTTTGATGGAAAATAATTTTCATCTGTATTTTCATCTGTCTGAAATTTGGTGTGCAAGCTCAGCCCTTAATTAGACATCTAAATAAACAGATCTGTTTTATCAAAATATTCATTATAAATAAGACAGCACACTATAAAAGTAGAAACCATTGCACTAGGACTTGGTTTTCATCACATTTGGAAATATGACACTTACATTTGATTTAGGAAGGTGACTCTGAACAATCATATTTTAAAAATTTGAAGTTTAGTGCATAATAACATGTGGTTCAGAGCTCCTGTGTCAAGAAGACACCCTCTTAAAATAATCTACTCTACCAGCAAGCATGTCTTTGTCTATGGCTGTTTTTTATTGCAATGGCCTGGCTTCTTCTTCTTTTTTTTTTTTTTACACTTGAAATAGATTTTTTTCTACCTTTTTCTAAGCTGTGTCAAATGTTCTACATTACAACCTGCACTGTCAAAACATCATCAGTGTCTTGACACAGTTTTAAAGTGGGAAGTCTCAGCAGCTGAATGCAGATTGGCAGTGCAAGTGATGCTATCTGGGGACAAAGAAGTTAAAGAGAAAGGTTAGGGATTTCAGTAACACATAACTCTGAGCTGGGTTCAAGATAAAAATGAGGAAGTTTACTAATTTTTTAAGTGCTGGCTGATACATGCTAGTTGGCTTGGATCGAGAGGTCTTTGAATTGTTGTCAGCAGATCTCAGGAAGTCTTTGAGGCTACAGTAAGTGCCACAAAGCTGTCCTGTGGAAGCAATCATATTTGTCTTTGCTGACATCTCTGCTGGCTCTAATGTAGCTCAGCAAACTTAAACTTGTAAACTTAAACTTGTAGCTCAGTACCACTTAAAACTTTAGGTTTTAAGTGGTACCTCAGAGCCCCAAACTGTTGTGCTGTTGGCTGAAATGACAAAACATGGAATAAGACATAGAGGTAAGAAAGACAAAGAGTAAGATCCAAATATGATTAAAAGGGTCTAACGATAACTTTTGGAGACTTTTCATAACATGCTGTGAAAGTTGCTGTTTCTTGTGTTTAAACTAGAATGGAACAGAAAGAGATATCAAGGGAAGAAAAGTCAATGAAATAGTCACGGGTACAAAACGGTAGAATAATTTTTGCTTTCACAAGTCTAGCAAGTAAGATCATCATTCAGGAAACCATGGGCTATGAAAATGAGGTTTAAACTTAGACCAAGTCTACCTGGAAACATGGTGACATCCTAATTACAACAACATATCATAGTTATAGTAACACAGCTTAATTTTCATGATTAGGTAATAAAAGATGGGCTTTGTCCTCCAGCAGTGTTCTTCTGGCAATGACTCATCCTCAGTTCCCACATGCAGGCACAAAGGACACCCTCTTCATCCCAGAAGTGACATCTTTGGAGAAGCTAAGGAAGATTTAGCACAAAAAGGCTGACTGCTTGCTAAAGTTTATTGACATCTTTCATCTTGTATAAATGTTATCCTTTTCATAAGTTAATAAATTTAAACATCTCATATATTTCTTTCCTGCAGTGCTTGTATTACTTGACTTTGGTTTATTTGCCCTGTTCTGTAATTAATGTTTTAAGTATGGTCTTCTGTGGATTGCTTCATGTCATTCCAGAACTTATTTAGTGAATAGTTTTACTTTTCTTCTCATTTAAGAGTCATCACTTCTGCCTATAACTCAGTGTGTCCCTCCTCTGGTGGTAGGCACTCTGCTTAGTGTTTCAGAAGTGTCAAGGTTTGACAATATTTTGGCCCAGGCTGGTTAGGAACTGCTAGTTAGACTTAAAAATATATTTTTTCATAGCCTTCTTAGGCTCCTTCTCTGCAAGTGCTAGCTATGTAAGTTTGTAATGCTGAAGCAGGTCAAAGGGCTGTGCCAAGTATATGTAGGAAGGTGTGGGAACATTGCTTTAGAAATATTGAGTCAGACAGGGTAGTGAAAGCTGACAGTGTATGCCAGAAGTAAAGGCAAGGTAACTCAACACAAAAAAGTCTGTCTGCTTAACGTGATTGCTGACTGATGGCCTTGGTTTGCTGTGGCTGAGGAAATTAGCCTAATAAGCTCATAGTGGTTCCCTCAATGAGCTTAAGATAGTCTGCAGCTTTGAAGTCTTTCATTATTTCCACTCCAAGAAACTAAAAATTAGAAAGTCATCTTGTAGAAGCATTTTGAAGAAGTAAAGAAAACAAGAGGAGCATGCAGTTGTAGTATTTCTTTTGCTTATCTTTATTAATTTTTTTAAAAGGGGATTGTGATTCATATGTAAGAATTTGTATGTATAAGAGCTTGACCTGCCATGTAAAATGCTATGGTGTTTGCTGGTTCAACTTCCCTTTAAGACCTGCCAGCCCTTTGTTTTTCATATAAATGACCAAAATGAAGTGTCAGTTAAATGGAATAGATATGTCAAATTTTGTTGGTTTTCCTGTCCTTTTCATGAGGGGAAAAAAAGAGAAATCCTTGGATGTTTTACATGTTTTGTCATTTTAGCAGCTGGGATTGCTTAATCACACAGTTATACTTTACTAGAGTCTCCATATGGCATATAAATGTAGGAAAAGCAAGCTATACATCACATGATTTCTCGTCTGTAATTTATAGACTAGAATATAATAGAGAGGGTCAAAAGGATTCAATGGAATAGACTATTTCAGTTGGAAGGGACCTGCAGACATCATCTATGTAGTCCCGCTGCCTGACCAATCCGGGGCTGACCGAAAGGTAAAATGTTGTTAAGTGCATTGTTGAAATGTCTCTTAAATGCTGACAGTCTTGGGGCATCAAAAACCTCTCTAGGAATTCCATTCCAGAGCCTGAGCACTCTCACAGTTAGCAAGTGTTTCCCAGTGTCCAGTCTAACTTCCACACATGCAGCTTTGAACCATTTCCACATGTCCTATTACTGAGTACCAGGGAGAGAGATCAGCATCTCCCTCTCCATTTCTCCTCCACAGGAAACTGTAGTGAGCAATGGAGTCTTCCTTCAGCCTCCTTTTCTCCAAAGTAGACCAGCCTATGGGGGCTGTAGCCTTCCAGCCCTGTTTCTCCAGCGTTATTGCCCTCCTCTGGAAGCATTCTGTGGCCTTCACATCCTTCTTAATTTTTGGGAGCCTAGGCTTGGCTTTGATTTATTTTCTTTTCTCAAAGGTTGCATCTTTTAGTTTCTTTCCTTTCATCACTTTCCCTTCACTCTTCTGTTCTCTCCTTGTTCTAACTTTTATATTTTATTCTATAGACATGGCTGCACTCCTTTTTACACAGTAGCTGTTGATCTACTGGTGTTACCGGAAGGTGAGAAGCTGAAACAATGAGCAGTGCGTCACTGGTAGCTTTGACCTTATTTCTTTTTAATTCTATTCTTATAGTCTGAGCAAAAGTCACTCAGAGGAGTTTGGAGAGGACACGCCTGTGTACTTTCTCAGCCTATTTGCACATGTGAAGGTGGCTGAGGAAATCTCTGGACATGGCTTCCAGTTCCCACTTTTCCGCCTCAGCTTGTGATTGTTCGGGTACAGGTAGTCTGTGGATCCATTCTGCACACAAAGACTGGGAAATATTCTATGTTAAAGATAATTTTTCTGAAAAAGTGCACAACCGATGCATCTAAGAGCTGTGGCAGATGTACAGGGACCTAAAGCCAAAGCAGGCTTTGGCATTTCTTAAAATGACTTTGCCTCTGAGAACAAGTGTTTGTGAAACTACATCCTGACATGGAGAAACACACACGAGCAGACACAGATGTCCCTACATGCAGGGACTGTACAGTTCCCTACCACCCCTTCTACTATGCTGCACAAAGCAGGTATTTGAGGGGACCTCCCTTTGGCAGGTGGGAGCAGCCCTTCTGGTCTGCACATCCGAACTGCAGCTGCCTGAGCAGCGTGGTCTGGTAGCAGGGAATGGCAGCTGGAAGGACAGGCTGTGATAGAAGCCACCCGTGGTGGTCCCAGCACTGCCCACTTGGGGCTTGGGATGCCTGCTAGAGGACTGTTTGCAGGGCAAAATTCTTTTCCCACACATCCTGCTTTGAGGCTTTCTAGAGAGCTTCAAAGCGTTCCACCTTGGAAACCAGTGTTTTTAAAGTCTGCGGAGTGATAAGTAGCAGGACTTAATGCCCAGGGAAAACCTAGGGAAAGAAAAATCTTTGGCAAAACATTCCTAGATTTTTTTTTTTCATAACAGTGTAAAGCATTCGTTTAATAAGATCTTTTTTCATCTATGATAATCTTTTTTTCTTTTGTTTGGATGCGCAGTTCAATATCTGTCCTTGAGACCTTTCCATTCATTGTTTCCTTTAAACTAGGACCTGATGTTCTGAAACTACTAATGTCAAAATAGGTCAAAATAATATTAATCATCTTCCTAGACACTATTGTAGTGACATGTACATAGTTTTTTTAAGAATAGCTCCCTGCATTAAGGAAGTATAAGAGCTGAGATGACCTTTTCTGATATTGCTGTTTGTTTTTCTCTGGTGGTTGTTGAATATTTGTACACTTAGCAAGGTTGTCTGGTTTCTAAAACAGTTTCTTCATGTATAAAATTAATTTTTTTTTGCCATTTAATATTTTTTCCTCAAAAGAGAATTAATAAAATATCCCATAAATAAAGACCAAATTAAATTGTATTTGTGGTAGAGTCATTAATAGTAGAACACAATATCTGTATTCCACCATAAAAAAAGGAGAAAAAATGCAAAGACATTCAGCCTTTAGACAATGTTTTCTGCTGTATATTCTCAGCTCGGATGCCCGTTCATAGCAGATTTTTGTGCAGGTTGATGGCAAGAGATCACTAGGTAAAAATAATATATCGCCTTTATATTTTGATTTAGTCACCTGAAGCATGTGTTGATAGAGAAAACTGTAAAATGTATTCTCCTCTGTGGTTTTTCCTTCCTTCCATTTTCTTTTTATCAATTTCACTGATAGAAAATCATGTCTCATTTGAAATCCTCACAATTTCTTAAAAATCTGCCTTGAAAAATGCCTACTGACTGGGTTAATGTAAAATACTTAGCTGTTGATAAAGTGTTTTTTAAAAGTGTTTCTCACTGTGATATCTAGATGCTGAAACTTGATTAGGAAAATTACCAAGATTCATTGGCTTCTGGAAGGGACAATAATGAGTTTGAATGCTGTGAGATAGCATGATTTCATGAGATTTACAGAGAGTCACAAATGTAAGTCACTTGAGAAACAATTTAGAAAGAGAGAAATTGAGAAACAATTCCTGAGCGTTTGAAATCAAGCTACTCATATTTATAGAGTTTTCCTGATCAGCAGAATTGAAATCCCCAAGATATGGAATACTGAAGACGCGGTATTTTTGTTTGTAACAGTGAACAAGGAAAGTATGGAAAACACCCAAACTGACTGTAGTGCTACTTTGAAATTTTGACTATTAGCTTTTCTCTCCACTCTGTGCTCAAAGTCTGTGTGATCAAAGATTGACTGTGGATTTCAGAACAGCAGGACCTTCCTGGCACTTTAGGGGAGGTCCCCCAGTTACCCTGCAGAACCAGAGACTGAAATTCTTCCCAAGATGGAGCTAGTCAGTTGAGGGATCATGATCACACATGGGATGCACTGCAGAGTCCTCACTCTGCTGAATGAAGTCACCATCAGAAGAATCCCCATGCATGTCAGTGGCTGTTGAGGTTAAAAACTCACCAAAATACCTGAAAATGGGGTTGGGTCCCAGTGCTGGCCATAGTGTTTATTGTTGTTAATCTAGGTTAACTATAAATAATGCTTGCCTTTTCAGAAAGACTAAAATCTGTTCAGTTTGAAGCATTAACAGCAAAATCCCTTGCTGCTTGACAAAGAGAGAGAAAGCACTACATGCAATATTTAATATAATGTTTTCCTGATTATTATCCAAAATTTAAGTAATCTCTTTGTAATGATTAATAAAGTTTAAATATTCTTTAGGTTTCGAAAGAATATTCTTTTTTTGTTTCTTTTATCTATCAATGTTCAGGCCAGCTAAATATTTTTAAGATCACATTATGGTGTCAGAGAGACGTAAGTCATACTTTATGTATGCGGTTTCATTAGTACTTTTTGCCAGAGCCTAAGCTTTCCAAATGTTTGTTACTCTCAAATTTAAAGCTACATTTGAATATAGATTTTAGAGACAGAAGTGATTGTCTAGTGCGCACACACACACATCGCTATTTAAACTCACATAAATGTAGTTTAAGGGATGAAGAGATCTCTTGTTCTTTGCTATCTACATTCCTATCCTTGCATCACTGGTAATTAATGAGGCTTTTGTATTGTCAGACATGAGTAAGTTGACTAGAAATGGTTAATATCAGAAGAGGCTCTCAAAAGAAGTGTTTTAGTAGACTTATTTTAGTAGACTTATTGCACTGTGTATTGTGTGCTTTTTTGGTTTCAAAGGGGATGCATCATGTTAAAATGCAGAGTCCATATGTCTTTGGAAATGGGTTAACTTAAGGGATAGGAGCTAAATGGATGATAGAAAAGGCAGCTGTTGATAGAAGAAGATTTTGCAAGAAAAAAATCATCTTTCTTGGCCCAAAATTAGTGCATTGTCTGCTAGCACAAAATTTAATGAAGTGTTTAAAATTATTTGGTGTAGTAGAGATAGAGAGTTTGGGTTTGGGGTTTTTTTCCCCCAAAATGCGATCAATCTGGTCATGTAAACTTCACAGCTGAGAAATAAATGGACTCAGTGTGTTGTGATGTCTGTTTGTTTCTTCCAAATATATTTTAAAACTTCTGCATTTTTGAAGTAAATTTCCAGTTTGTTTTTCAGTCCATCTATAGTTGGGCTTTTCCCCCTCTCAGGTTCTCTCTTATTCTGTCAGAGAAACTAACGTTTATACCAAGATCCAGTATAAATTAATCTTATTTTATTTGACTATGTAATCTCTGATTTCTCATTATTCATCTATGGTTTTCCTTCTGTTAGTTGAAATGGGAATAGAAACAGGACTCAGCTATTGAAGTTTTTAAGCATAGGAAAATGACAGATGCAGTGATTATCATCTTGCTTCAACATTATTTTTTGTTTTTCAGAGGTGTAAGCAATAAAATAAAAATCTAGTTATGGACATTTTCTAATATTTGCAATAAGGTATAGAAATTTATATGATGTTACACATAATTAAGTTGCAGTCCTGGAAGAAACTTCATAAGGTTTGCTGGAAACAATTAAAAAATAATTCCGTAAGAAATAAACACATTTGCCCTCAAACTGGTTTGCAATGAAGTCTAAATTAATTAATAATAATAAAAAAATGGTGACATTCTTGATGACTTTCCAAAACACTTACCTGGAAAGGAGGGGGGGAGAGACTATTTTTTTTCAGATAAAGTATAAGTTATGTGAGGAAATGTTGTTCCCAAGCAATTAAAGAATTTAATCTAGAAATTCCATCCCAGAATTTCAGTTCCTTGAAAGATAAATAAATGAAACAGGAATCTGGCATGGATATTTCAGGCATTTTTTAAGGCTGTCTGATTTCTGTAATTCTTTCTCTCCAGGAATTAATTTCCACTGCTCTTGCTCCAGGTGGAATGGAATGTATTTATAAATTATATAATTTATAAATATGTATTTATGATTATGCAGTGTATTTATAAATTAGTTTAGACTTCAGCAGGAAAGTCTGTTAATGTTTAAAATTGAAATCAGGTTAAAATTAATTTACTGTAAATAGTTGAATAGCTGACCTGTGAACAAAAGAAGCAGCCAGCAATTGTTATTTTGCCAAAGATGCTAGATGTGTGTTGAAATCAAAATAAGAAAAGGATTTTTAATGCCATTTTATAAGCTTTGCTTTTGAACAGGGGTGTGAGGGGAAACAGAGCTGTTAACAGATGAAAGGCAAGGGCCACTAGAATAATATTTGGGAAGCTAGAACAGGAGTTTGAGGCATTGATGTGATTGAACAGGGTACATTTGCAAGCTCAGTTTCTCACCTCCCATCATCTTACCAGCAGCTTTCAGCTGACTGCCTGGCTGATGGCTGATGTCTAGGCCAGTAGAGAGAACTCAAGAAAATCTCAAGCCTTTGTCTTGGCTGCACAGAGCTGTGTGATGTTGGTGATGGAAAGCAGAAGACTTTGCATAGCTGCCTGTCCAGTGTCTGCCAAAAATTTTACTGACTTCCAGTGGCCATCTGAAGGGCTGTGGATTACTAATGAGGTTTATCCAGATCTTCTTCCCTCCTATTTTTTGCATTTCTTCAGGAGAAACACAAGAAAAATGGAGGAGAGAGATGTAGCAGGGGGGATTTCCTGATACAAGGTGTAAAACAATGATAGAACAATGTGGGGAAATTGGTCTTTCCACAAAAGAACTGAGGCTGAGCTACCAGCACAGCACTAAAACAGATTGGTTTTGTGGCCATTCAGCTTCTGCTGATCAGTTCTACTTTCAATGCAGGTTCTTATAATCACCATGCTGAAGGTTTTTTCCTTTTTTTTTTTT
>VWYO01013930.1:171531-199773 GCA_013400275.1 Rhadina sibilatrix | reverse complement strand
CATGTGAAGTTTTTTTTCTTTTTTTTTTTTTTTTTTTTTTTATATGGAGACAAGGGAAGGGAAGAATAAGTTGGGTTGTATCTCTTCTGACTTCATTTCTGGGAGCAAAAAGATTGTACAGAATGTCCTAAGAATAATAAGTGTATACATCTTAGAAGCATAAATACAATTTGTATCAGCAAAGCAAAGGGATATTTTGAATGGAATAGCAAAACAGAGCATAGCATAGCATAGCATAGAACAGAATATTTCAGTTGGAAGGGACCTACAACAATCATCTAGTCCTACTGCCTGACCAATTCAGAGATGACCAAAAGTTAAAGTGTGTTGCTAAAGGCTTGTCTAAATGCCTCTTACACACTGACATAAGCTGGGAATCAAAGACCCCTACACGAAGCTGTTCCAGTTTTCAACCACTCTGTTGGCAAAGAAATGCTTTTAAATTTCCAGTCTAATTTTTGCCATTTGTGGTATGTTGTTGGGCTTGTGGGTATTTGTAGTACTTGTGGGTATATTTGTTGGTATGGGAGATGGGCTGGTGCATCAGTGACACAGGTTGTTCTGAGGCAGGTTCTCTGTTCACAGCTGGGATGTCTTGCTCTGCTCCTATGAAAAAGTATTGGAGTGGAGACCTTGATTCAAGAGGTTCTGGCTCCATGAGCTGATTCATCTGAGGACATACACTACTAGAATCCTAAGTGAGGTGACAAAAATGAGTGTCTTTTGTTTAAAAAAATACTTTGTAGCTGACGTGAAAGTGACTGAAATGAGACCTTTTTGTATATTGTCAGATGACAAGAAAGTGATAAATACAAGCATTTTCTTAGGCAAAATATGCATCAGGATGTGGGCAAAAGAAAGTGGGATCCAATCTTGGTATTTGGTTTTGGAAATTTCAGAGGCTTTGGAGCCAAAAATTTTATTCAGTGTCAGGACATCCTACAAAGATCTGCAAGGGGTAAGCAGATGAATGTTCAGTGTGTTCCTTTTCCCACTCCCTTGTTGAGTTTGGACCAGTTTTATGACAATTAGCATGCACCCAGAATAACAAGCTTTAAAAAGCTGAAGGGAAAGAAGAAGCTTAAGCGTATGTTACAATATTCTGGGTAGACATATAGAAACAAGAAGGAGGTTTTGCCTCTTTTCTTGGTCTAGACATGATAGAATTAAACCTCTAAATTTGATCGGGTAGTCCTAATTTAGTTTCATGGCTGATGGATGGAAATGGGCAATTTCAGACAGTGTTTCATTTGACCATTTTTAGACACATTGTTTGGGCTGAGCTGGATTCCTCTTTCCAAGTTTATTTTTTACGCTAGTTTATCTCCATTGGATAAGGAATGATCAGGCTGAATTGCTCAGACCTGGCTGTCTAACATTATATTCCTATGTTAGACCGTGTGAATTTCACCTCAATTGTAGAGGAAAGTTGATCAATGACTTGATCATGAAATGTGTTTCATTATGGTAATTTCATTCTAGCCCATCTGCAGTGACTGTGTGACTCAACACAAGGACTAGTCAATATTTCCCTGCCTCATTCTCAAAGGTAGACTGTTTCCATGAAAAAAAAAAATCAAACCAAGAAAGAAAGAAAAGAGAGCTGCTTTGAAAGACGAAGAGAGGGGAGATCACTAAAAAGGAAACATAAGGTTTCCATTCAGTCCATCAAAAAATGTGAGACCTATTGTCTACAGTGATTATTTCTCAACAGATCCTCATTAATGAATTGAGACAGAATAGTCCCAACTTACTGAACAATTTTGGTTCACGTGCAGCTCTGTGACAGGCTACCACTTAGGATTACTGGAGGCTGAGTGGAGTTTTACAGTGCCACATTCTCCCACTTACCTGTTTCCTAAACACAGCTATATGAGCACACTTTGTGGCACTATGGACTGTTTCCTCTGAACTGTAATTAAATTTACTGGAGTCTTAGCCCCTGGGAAACAGGTTTTCTTGAGAAACTAAGATATCTAGTGCAGAGGGACCTCTAAGGAATATTGTGCAGTGTTCACTGTTACCTCTACACCAAAACTTAAATCCTAACACTGTGGATGCAGCAGAAGACTTTTGCCACATATATAATGTAGCTATCAAATTCCTGTGATTACTTGAAAAGTAAGTTTTTTTCTGCTGAGATTAAAAAAATGTTCGATGAATTGTTAATGGAATATATTATAGAGAGGATATATTGTCTCACAACACAAAGTTATGTGTCCTGATTCTATACTGCAACTATTTGGGCACAATATGACCTTGATGATGTTGTTTGCTGTTTTTTTCTCTTGGGACTTTCTCCTTCTCATTCACCTGTATTTGTAGCTCCCTCTGGGAAACGTGAGGAAAGAGAAGGGGTAGGCCTTGCAGAGTATGTGCCCACATTTACCTGACACAAAGGTATTTTTCTAAGCACTTACTTGAACTGTACTCCTGGACTCTTCATCCTTTATCTTCCCTCTCAAGGGCCTGAACTATCTGTCATTTACAGCTAAGACCCAGTTGGCCCAGGATGCTCAACTATATCTTCCATTTTTTTAATTATCAAACAAGCATTTTTGACTTTGCCCCTTAATCTAGGAAAGGCTACTACCTAAACTTTTTCAAAACTCTTTATGAACCTTTATGTGTACAATTAAAGCGTTATCTTAAAAAGTGCTTTTTCTTTGTGAACTATGAATTCTAGCCTCTACAGCAGAAGATAAAACTATGGATTTATGCAACATTTCATTCAAAATTTTCTATTAATTTTATGGCTATTTAATCTTCTTTATTACTCTTTATCACTATGAACAGGAAAGTGGATATAAGATTTACTTTCTCACGCATTCTCTCACTTTTAAAATTTTGTTTAGGGTTTTTTTGTTTGTTGTTTTCACCTATCTCATTGAAATATCTCCCACTTACACTTTAATATCTTTATTCACCATATCTTCTGGGTTTTATATGGCTCTACAGGCTTGGAATGGAGGGAATTACCTGCACTGTCTGTTGCTCTTCTTCCCTTTCAGAGAACAAAACATTGGTGTTCCAATTAAGGCTGTACTGGTTCACACACAAACTTCATAATCAAATCCAAAATTACTTTTTGTTCAGATTGTATCCCAGCATTGCTTGTTTTATTGATTTGCAGGATGAGCAGGTGTCTTCACTGAACTCTTCTGCAAGATGTCCATGTTCCTCTCTCATGAACATTTTATCTGTGATAATTTCTTCTTATTGACTACTTATTTCTATTGCCTGAAATTAAGTACCTGTTCTTTGAAGCATAGAATTACTCACTGCTTTCCTATTTCTCTTTTCTTTCTCCTTTGGTACTATTTAAAGATACAAATATTGGTATTTTACCGCATAAACTATTTAAAAATCCCGAGTTTTCTTCATACTGTACTTAAAGTGTTTGGTGTATTCACTCTCCTGTGTCTTTTTGATTAATTTCTTCACTTTTGTTTTTAAAAAATATTCCTCTCAGAAGACTGGCGCAACATATGTCCTTTTATGCTATGATTATTCCATGGAGGAAATTGAACTTAATTGTTTTTTGTCACTGTTACTTAGTGGCTTATAGTTATTTCTTAAACTGTTCACAGTATCTTTAAGAGGAGAAACCTGAGAATAGCTCCAAGTCCCGCATACTGTGAAAGAAGCTGTTCTGAGGAGAATTATATAATCTCTAATAATTGTAGAGATTAGGCATGTGTCACATGTTTTGCGTGTGTACCTGAATGATGTTTTTTATGGTGTTTTATTCCTTTATATCCCTTAACTTAATGAAATTGACTTCCTTCTCCTGGTCACTGGCTCTTGAAATGTGAGTGCTACAAGTGAACCAGGACTGCTGGTAAATGATGGAAAATAGCCTGGTGAGCCCTTCTGGCAGCTCCCTTAGTACCCTGCAGTGGATCTCATCTGGCCCCATAAGTTTGTGTGTGTCTGAGTGGTGGGACATTTATTTTCCATTTAACGGATTAAGAACCACAGAAATGTTGGCAAAAGTGTCAATGCAACACGGAATAAAAAATATAAAATTATTAGCAGGATAAACAGATTGTTCAAAGAATATTTTTTCTTGTATTTGGAAAAAATGCGGTGTATTCTTACTACATGAAAATAGACACTTAATTCTGGTTCATAAGCAATTAGGATGGTAAGCAATGTCTGCTAGGGAAAAGCAGTTTTAAATCACCAGAACTTGTAAGTTCATTGGAAAGTTATCTGCCACCCTAGATTTAACTTCTAATGCGTAGCAGAAAAATGCTGCAGTTTGAGAGAACTATCACAGGGAAACATTGCTTCAGCATTAGAGAAAAGTAGTTTGTCTAACATGGGTAACCATAAATGGATATCAGCACTGGGCAAAATAATGAAAAAGTTGATACTGGATGTAATTACTAATGGCTTAGAAGATAGGAAGTTAATAATAAAACCAACATGGTTTTATGGAAAACAAGTCTCATCAAACAGCCTTTACTTCATTTTGAAGAGATTACAAATGAGATTAAAAAATTGAAAGAAAGCTGTATAGGTAGAATCAAGTTTCTTAAAGCTATTGTTTGCTTCTCATATCATTCTAGTTTTTTGGGTTTTGGGACCTGAGAAATTGCTTATTTTGTTTTCATAAACTTTCAAGATCAAATTTAAAAGTTACTGTTGATTTAATACAAACAAAAAGAAATAGATCATGTCAGTAGGGCTGCAACTTCTGAGAAGTGTGACCACAGGGCATGACTTGGATTGTTTGGGAAGGTCTGTCTGCTAGAGCAAAAATACACTGGGACATAGGATGGAGACCATATTTACAGAGAGGAAGACTGCAGAAAGGTAGGTTTTCAAAAGCAGTGTGGCCAGCAGTGCAAGGGGATTCTGCCCCTCTGTTCTGCTCTGGTGAGACCCCAACTGCAGTGCTGCATCCAGCACAGGAAGGACATGGAGCTGCTGTAGAAAGTCCAGGGGAGGGCACCAAGATGATTAGAGGGATGGAGCACGTCTCCTATGAGGAAGAGCTGACAGGATTGGGATTGTTCAGCCTGGAGAAGATTTTGGAATGACTTAATTGCAAGCTTCCAGTACCTGAAGGGAGCCTGCATGACAGATGGAGAGGAACTTTTTACAAGCATATGTGGTGATAGGTCAAATGGAATGGCTTTAAACTGAAATCAGATATTAGGAAAAGATTCTTTCCTGTGAGAGTGGCAAGGCACTAAAACAGGCTGCCCAGAGAAATTTTGGATGCCCTGTCCCTTGAAGCGTTTAAGGCCAAGTTGAGCAAACTGATCTAGCAGGTGTCCCTCTCCACGCAGGGAGGTTGGAACTAGAGGAGCTTTGTGGTCTTTTCCAACCCAAACCATTCTATGATTCTATTCTATGATTCAAGGGCATAGAAGAAACTAACATCTGGTAGATTAAACTGGACAAAGTCCAAAATAGGCATAATTTTGTTAATGATCAAAATGCTTGATAGTTGAAACAAATTATTAAAAATTGTATTTTCTGCTTCCTTATGTCTTCAAATCTACACACAGTACCTTTCTGGAAAACATGCATATGTTAAAATGAAATTATTTAATTTGGTAGCTTTTCTAAATTGGAATTCTCCTTGAGTCACCAGACACCACTTAAAGCACAGAAAAAGGACTGTTTTATATTTGTCCACACTAGGCAAGGGTCTGTATGCTCTCTTTTTAGCTAATGTTGTGAATAACCTCTCCTAGATGGGGTTTTTTGTTTTGGTTTGTTTTTGTTTTTGTTTTTGTTTTTTGTTTTTTGTTTTTTTTTTGCTAGGCTGGCATCCTACCATAAAAATGGGTGCACTGCCATTGCTTTATTCATTGAAAGGAAGGAATTGACACTAGTAACAGAGGGATTTTCCTCTTGTATACCCTGCCTCCCTTTCTGTAATTCCCCTTTTCCTTTTGGATATCACTAACCTGAGAGTTTACCCTACATTCCGCTTTGGAAATGCAGATTTCTCAGGAGACACAAAATTTGCTTTATTTAAATCCAAGTCTTTTCTTCAATTAGAGTTTTGAATTAGAAGCTATGAGAGAATTTTTAAGCAAATTCTAGGTGATTTGACTTTATGTTTTTGCCTTTTTTTCCCCAGCACTGATATGGCTGATATGTCTGCCCACACGCATAACAGAAAATCCATCCTAGAAACTGAAGTAGGCTTTTTGGCCTGAAAGATTAGGCACATTAAAATGAAACACATTTGTTGCCTTTCATCTTGTTTAATGTATCTTACATGCTACAGGGTTTTAAAGTGACATTTCCCTATAAGCTCTTTGACAGACTCTCACATTTGTCCTGACTTCACTTCTAGAACATACCCTTATTTAATAAGGGGTCTTTGTGAATTCCTATTTTAGAAAGTTGATAAAGGACTTGTCAGAAAACCATTTCTTTGCAGACATTTCTAGGGAAAATAGGCCCATCTAGGTTCCTTTCATGTTTATCAGCTGGGTAGATGAACCCATCACTTTAGTGGTGTCATCACTTTAGAATACAACACTCAGATCCAGGAGGCTTTTTGTCTCAGTCATTAAAATAGATTTTGACTGTGTTATCACCTCTAATTAAAAACACAACATTAAATTTGTGTTAACAAAGATGTGTGCACATACTAATTTTAGGGATTTTAATGCATTAGAGTATCAGAGGGAGGCTGTACCTGTACTTTGTATTTTTCTTGGTGGATTATCTGTTATATAAGTATTTTTCCTACTCTTATCCAAAACTACTAGAAGGAAACAAATGCCTTAGTAGGCAACTTCTATTTTCTTCTCCCCTAAATGCCTTCATTTTGGCAGGGAGGAACCATCTGCACAGTACTGTAATTTCTTCCCACTAATGTATGCTCTGATGAGAAACATAGAGAAGAAAATCAATCCTTGTTATAGACAGATTTAGGGGGTGGTATTTGCTTGACTAAAAGCCTCCTCACTTTACTTTTTTAAAGCTTCATAGTAATAGTGCTTGCCATAGGTGTCTCCTGTGTCTAGGTGGCCTTGCCAGTTTCATGAAAAGTGATTAATGGCAACTTCTATTGTTTGCATTTTGCATTTTACATTTTGCGTGCAGGCTCATGTTGCAATGGCTTTTGCAAATAATTTCTAGCTGTAATCAATGAATGTTTAGACAGGCCTGGTCAAATTAAAATCTAGATACTTTATATGATGTTTTAATTTCTTTAAATTTGAAACTCGGCATTTTATTTTAGATTTCTTTTTGATTATAAAGTTCATAATTCTGAATTAGCCTGATTTAGTCATATGTTTTAAAAAGTCACTTCTCCTTTCTCCTTTACAAATGAATCCCAGATCTGTTCTTCTTTCAAATAATCTTTTAGCCATATATTTTCTGTCTCCATACTCAAAACATGTCCCAGTTTAACAAAGACTTCTGATTTGAAGCTCTGCTGAGTTGATATAACATGAAAGATGGTCAGGCATTTAAGTACACCCAATGGGAAATACAAAACAAATTAATATAGGCAATAAGAAGATATTATTTTGATATTTAAGAAAGATTGTGACTGTCCAAATCTGAAAACAAGTGTTTTTTCAAGAGCTCCTTGTCATTATGTTATAATAAATTTACAGATCTCCTGTTTTCCTGTGAGCAAGGGGTAGATTCAAGGAACAAAACCCCTTTCCATTTGAATATTTTCTAATCACAGCAGCCACAGGGAGGGTTTATAGATTCTTTGATTTGATTTGAGGCCAAGCCTTCTATAGGCACTGTATGTACACTGACACTTGCTTCCTTTTAGGGAGAAAGTCTGAGGCAGGCCTGCCTTTCAATACATCCAAAATGAAGCATTTAAGATACATATTACAGAATCATGGGGTAATTTAGATTGGATGGGGCCTCTGGAATTCATCTGGTTCAATTTGTGCTCAAAGTGGGCCTGACAAGATAAGGTTGCTCTGGGTCAGTGTTGAATATTTCCAAGGATGCCAGTAACTTCTCTGGCCACCCGGTTCAACATTTGAACTCCTGTTGTATCTTAGCAGACAAATGAAGATGTTTAATGGAAAGGCTCATCTTTTGCACAGATTGGCATTACAGAGAGGCTTTTTCTGAGGTACTACATCTTCAACCTCAGTGAATCAAGGGAATTTCCCACCTTTCTTTACCACTGTCAGGGCAATGTGTTCCTGTGTTTTTCATGGATAAACCATACACTAGAGTAGCAGAGGTCCAGGTGATGCCTCACTTTACCTCCATCCTGTCAGCTGAGTTACCTATACACAGGCGGACCTGACCCATTAAAGTTTTGTCTGTCATTTTGTAAGGCCCAATTTTGTATGTTGTCTGTGATCACCTGGAAGGATTTTTAGCTGTCTTATTTTTAGTTTGGATAATGTCTGTTCAAAGGAAACAGGGTTAAGGTTGATGCAGGAGAAACACTCCTTAAGGTAATTCCATGATTACTCAGGAGAGCATCACTTCAGAAAAATGTTAGAGTATAAGGAAAAATGAGGTGTGCTTGACAAATTAAAGAGTTTTAAAATAATTGGTGCAACAGCAGAACAGCCACACTGATTTTTAAACATACACTGGAATAAACTAACGGGGAATTATACACATACAAAATGGAATAGGTAAAAGATGGAATTATACATACAAGTACAAGACTTAGGATAGAAGTCACTTTAAAAAGGGGGAGAGGGAAGGGAAGGGAAGGGAAGAAAGACCCTGGCTTTGGAAGAATGATCTGACCATTTTTGGCAGAAAGATCTTTTCTTTCAGTGCACCATGCTGAGGAAATGGCATGCTGTTTGTTTATTATTAACAACAGAAATTGTTCCTTTTTCTGTCAGCGGTATGTTCTGTCTGCTGCTGTCCCTANGAGAAAGGGAAGGGAAGGGAAGGGAAGGGAAGGGAAGGGAAGGGAAGAAAGACCCTGGCTTTGGAAGAATGATCTGACCCTTTTTGGCAGAAAGATCTTTTCTTTCAGTGCACCATGCTGAGGAAATGGCATGCTGTTTGTTTATTATTAACAACAGAAAGGTCAAATATTGTTCCTTTTTCTGTCAGCGGTATGTTCTGTCTGCTGCTGTCCCTAGAAAATTCCTAGGGCCTACATTAAGGGAATGAAGGTCATGTTGTAAGTTCATATCAAAAAGATGATGATGTCTGCTTCAAGATGTTATTTAGGAAATTACAGGCAGAATGAGTACATCTTATAATTTGATTATGGGTGATGTGTGTCATGGATCATAAGGTCAAAGGCATTGGAATGAATTCCTTCCAATTTTAACACATTTGTTGATATTTTTATTTTAGCATTTGTAAGTAAAATGCAAAGACTGTGGTTTGTGTAGAGTGCATGCAGCAAGGTTGAAACTTTTCAGTCAGCTGGTGCCACACAAAGGTCTACAAAGGTCCCATACTTTCTCTGTGCATTTCCATTTCAGTGCCAACTTCCTTATGTGGAGCCTGAAAGAGGAGGTACGTGGGACCTTGTTGCATGTGGGGCAAATCACTAAAGCCTTTTTTTCTCTCCCTGGGAACAATGTGGAGGATTCTGTGCTCTGTGTCAATTAATATTGTTCTACTGACAGTGAGGGGGTTTTCTCCACTGTTAAGAATATGACTGAAGATCAATGTTGAGAAAGTTTTTAAAAAATATTATAATAGCAGAAGTCATGAAAGGAAAAATTATTTAAAAGGTTGTGACCACTCAGTTCAGAAAGGCTATGGAGAGTAAAGAATGGAAAGGGCTGAAAAAGGTAAATTGAAAGCTCTGAGATGCAGGGGCAAGCAACCTACTGGACAGCTAAAAGAAAAGCAAATTAAATATTTGTACTGCAAGAAACTCATGTAGATCAACAGTTCAAATGCATATCAGTAATGAAATGAATTAGGGTTAAAAGGTTTATAAAAGTATAAAGCAATCAGACACATAGCAGAGATTAGAAAGTAACACCAGTAACTGGGCTGGTCCCTCACCTACGGTCTTCAGTGCTGTGACTGTAGCCTTCATGCTGGGGATCCACCTCTGTGACTGGAAAATTCCACGTCAACACTTTCAGGCATAAGCCAAACTTTAATTTAGAGATTAGAAAGACTTTATTTTCCCCAAAAGAGTAATTTAATGATTGCCTATTTCATGATTTCTTTTGTCGTTAACTGAAGAGCTCTGAGGGAGCTGCTGTAGGAGACATTCCTGGAATAGTCACGCCACCAGACAGGCCTATCTTACTGTTTCTGGGCTGGAGCACAAGCTCTGTGTGTTTAAAATGGAGCTCAAGCCTATTTAGTAGTGCAGTGTGATAATTACAGTGTCACCACGATGCTCCTGAAATAGGATTTAAAATTCTGCAAACTCTCACAGCAGCTTTCATAGGACCAGATGCTTCAGCTCAATCTGTGTTGACTCAGCTCTAGTGAAAACTGCTTGAAGTTTTTGCAGTTGACAAGGAAGAAGTTGCTCTCTCCAGAAAAGAAAAAAAAAATTTAACCTTCTTTTAGAGATTTAAGAAACTGCAATTTTATTTTATGAAAAGTCTTTTTGAAAAGACTTATACTATTCTGTGTGAACATACACCTTGAATTAGCTTTATAATCACTAAAATGGAAAAAAAAAAGTGGTTTTTCTTTTATAGATTTAGACATTCTTTTCAGTTACGTTAATATTTATCAAACACACATGACCAGATTTCAGTTGCAAAATCATAAAAAACAGGTTAAAGGCCTCTTCTAGGTTCCAGATCTATTAGTATGCTTAGTATACCTTTCCCTCATCCATGTAGCTCCTTTCAGCTGGAGTGTAGCTTGTCAGAGACAAGCAAAAATGACAAGCAAAAATAATCACATGTGACTTTAATCATTCAGGCTTTCCATCATTTCATGGTGGATGACATTATCTGAGTGCAAAATGTAAGAAGATATTTGTTACTGTAAATTAATTTGTTAAAGTTATTGATACTTCCAAAATTTCATACAGTGCTTTTTGGGGGGGAGATTTGCTTGAAGGAAAGGATCATGACTTCCCTGTCAAGTGTCGTTAAGATGTAAATCATTGATTCCTTAGAAAGAACAAACATGATTTAGTCAGTGATGATTCACTCTGAACTATATATGACCAATATTCTTGAAAGGCTTCTCTTTTTTCCCTTTTTGCTTCTGTTTTGAGTTGGTAAAAATTGGAATAATTTTTATACAATAAGTCATCGCAGCTTCCTGACAGTTCAGATAATTTTTGTAGCGTTCTGTCATCCGAATGATTTGATGCATTTGGTATGAATAGAGATGGGAACATTTTGTAAGTTATAACCGCAGGATAATTTATTCACACGGAGAAGGCATTGTGTTTGATAACTGATAAATTTCATTCTGTTTTCATGATAAAAGCAAAAAAGGGTGTGTGGATTGCAGCTGCCCGCTTAAGAGTGTTAGTGATGACTAAGGAGTGAATGGATCTTTCTGTGGGTTATATAATCAGTTTAAAAGCTCTCCACACTCTGCCCATCCGTAACACTTTATTTAAAAAAAAAAAAAAAAAAAAAAATTAAACAAGAGCCCATGAAAGGGAGACCTTTTTATTTTTAAAACACTTACCTCTTATAGATAAATGGAACAGCCAAAGATCTGGCATGAAGTATTTGAACAGTATCTCTAGGAATAATTTTAAAAGTAAGCTCTGAATCACATCTGTATTTAAATGAAACTAAATATTATGTTTATTTAGACTAAGATTTTCATTTAGAAAATCATGAAGGGAAGGGTTGAATATTTAGCTCACACTAATTGGGAGCTTGCTTGGAATTATGATAATTATTAACAACTGAAGGAAGTAGCAAGACAGATCTTTTTTCTCCATACACTAGGGGTTCGTGCTTCCTAAAATTGAGCTTTGACTGAAGCAGTGATAGCCTACATAAACACACAGTCCACAGGGCATTTGAGTTGTTTCTTAGCCTGGGACTGACTATTGGCTCAGCAAAATTCTAAGTGTATGCTCATCCTCTGTGACGGTGTCTTGTATGCATCACATTTACACCTACTTAGATTCTCTTTAAATCGAGCAGCAGAAAAAGCCCAAAAAGAAGAAGACGAGTGATTCCATAAAGATAATCTCCACCAACTGCCCTAAAACCCAAACAAAAAGGAGATATTTCAAAAAATGTGGGCTTGAGTGTTTCAGGCTTTGTTTTTTTTTCCTCATTTCTTTTTTTCTTTTTTCTTTTTTTCTCTTTTTCTTTTTTTTCAAGCAAATACAATCTCAGAGTAGAAGAAAAACCTTTTATCACATAAGCCCAGAGATTTCTTATCATCCCCAGGGAGGATGAGTTTGTGTTTGCATCACTGGTTTTCCTCCCTAGACCCAAGAGAAGGTAAATGCAAAGAACAGACATTGGCATTAAGGTGGTAATGGAAGATTTCTACTTCTGTTCCCTTGCATGGGAACAGAGTCTGTCACAAGTTTACTCAAATCCAGAAAATAAACCAACAAAGAAAACAAAAGAACTGGTTGATTATGATGGGGAACAATTTTAAAAGAGGTAGGTGGAAGAATCCCGCCACAACAAAAACACTCCCTGGCATTCCTCAGACCCTGTGACCAGGCACATAACACCACAGACAGCCTGTATATCTCCTACTACCCACATTTTTCTTCCCTCTTTGTTTTATGATAATAATAATGATAAAACATATAATAATCATAATAATTTAATACCTTGGCTACATCAGGTGTAGGATGGAAGAATTATTCCCATCATCTGGTAAAGCACATTATCTGGTCAAGTAGGAAGTGTCAGAACTGTATTGTTGAACACTTCTGTTGGGTTCTTTTCTACAAGGCATTCTATTTTTCTCTATGTTTTCTTAACATTTTACATTTCTTTGTTCACAGGATGTTTTAGCTTCTTGAGGTCCTTTTGTATTTTGCATAATGTCCAAATGGCTTCACAGTTTTACAAAAATAATATTTCTTTGGTGTTAAAAATGTATGTTGAATGTTAAATACAAAGGGATCTACTAGAGAAAGATCAGGCTTGGACAATAGTTGGTGCAGACTGGCTGAGCTGTACAGGTTTATGCATGTGAGATGGTGATGTATAAATGGCAGGGGAGAAGGGAGAGAGACAAGGGATTTATAATAATAATTTTGTGATACTTTGACAGAAGGCATTTAAAAGAGTAGAAAACCCATTGGTAATGTGAAAGTGGTCCTGTCCATTTCCAAATCCTTTTGTGCTTCTTTGTTTTCCTTATATGTTATACTGGAAGCATCCACTTATCTCTGGAAAAAATGAACATGTATGGGCTTCCTGGTCTGGAAGCAGTTCCAGAAAGTTTGGAAATAAATTGATTCTGGGAAAACACCTACCTGTACATCAATCAACACAGTAATTCTGTGACAATGGGGGGCCCCAAGTATACTCCTGGAGAGAGAACTCATGAAAGCGTTACTAGAAACCACAGTGCAAGCTGAAAGTTTAGCACAGTTTAGCAAGTAAACTGTTGAAGCAAAAGCTTCCAGCAGTCCTATTCCAATGCACTTGCAAGCTTAGTTTCTTCTTGGTTCTGCCTCCCAAGCACAGGGAAAGTCCTGCTGCGTTGGTGACTTCCCTGCATGGTGCATCTGCTCCCTGTGCCTGACCATGCGCGATGAGTCCTCCGGCCGAGTGCTCACCTCTGTTTTGTAAGGGAGCAGCTCAGATATTTGTTCTTGCACTCCAAAGCATCATGAGAGAACCAGAGCAATAATTTTCAGCTGTTGACTTCTATATAAATAAATAAGTATACAGGTTTAAAATGTTTGCTGCCTTTGCCGAACATGAAGTCATGTTGTAATTACGGAAAAGGTACACTGAACTGCATGATCTTTATAGCAAAACACTTTGGACTTACAGGAAAAGAAGGAACAGATAACATTTTACTGGCCTTTACTGCTTCTATGGTCTGCAGATAACAGTTGTGAACCAAACAGCTTTTCAGAAATACTAAAATTTTTCACATTAATCTCTATTGAAACTCTTAAAAGGTTAGTGGTTTTGTCAAGTAAACCATTGAATACATACTATATCATTTATCATCTTCTGAGGTAGCTGAGGCATATATATGAAGTTTGAAGGGTCTGTTAGCTTATATATCGCAATGTTGTGTTGACTGGCAGGAGATTAAAAGACAAATAACCATCCTGATCACTCAGCTGACCTCATTCCATGTCATACAGTTATGGGAGACTGTATCCAGGCAACCTGTGCAATGATAATTGCACTGCTTAATGAAACGATTGCAAAGAGGTGTGTTTAGCTCCTGATATGAGCGTTAAGGTAGGGCATTGCCTACCATGGTCAGAGTTCCCTCTGCTTCCTTGTGCTGTGTGGATGTGAAGCCAGAGCAAAGCCATTCCTTACAAAAGCTGTGTCTGTAGGTATCTCCAAGTGGGTCTGGCATAGAAGGAAGCAGTAAACACTGTCATTTTGGGCACCAGAATTGTTGGAAGAAGTGTAGAGGTGAGAACAGTATGACTTGCAGCAATCTCTGCTATTTCTGCCTTTGTCAAACAGCATTAGTAGGAGAGGATGGTCCCATCACACAGAATAGCATCCTACTGTGACTGCAAGGATGGGAGGCTCTATCATGCTTGTCTCCTGGAAACACAAGATCATTTCCTGTATTTCCATAGGGAATTATTATGACTTTGTTAATGAAATAATACTGACTTTTGTTTTGAAACCCCCAGAAAAAGAGGTTTGTTTTGCCAGACTACTTTATGACTGGATGCAAGGTGTTTTTTCTGGAAAGATACATACATGTGCTTCTTCCTGATTTAATCCTAACATTTAATTTAATTTTTTTTCCTTGTGTCTTAAGTCAACTCTTTTCACAAAAATGGCTTTAGTCATCTTCAGACATCTGTAGGACACTGACTTAATACCCAAAAGAAGCAGCTATTTTATAGTGAATGCATGTAGTTCTTTTTCAATCTAAACCACTTTGTGCTCCCTCTTACCTCTTTATCTGATTTAGCTTTGCTCTTTAGGTAACATGTTACCACTAATTGAATCTGATGATTCAAAGGTAGTTACACTCAGGTGCTAAAGAAAGACACCAATTGCTAAGGAAAGTGTTTTAAAAGGATAGGAAGTGATTCAGTCATCAAGAAAATCCTGAAAGAAATCACCTTTTACTTTACTGACTTTAAGCTCAGTATCAGTAAAGGCCTTTATTTGTTTATATCTTTCAATCAGGAGTGTCTGAGTTTAAAGTTACATATGCCTTCCATTTCTTAAGTAAGCTTGCAAGTTTGTTTACCTCTCTTTTCTTTTAATATTCTTACTAAAATTCAAATGTTATGTGTGTTTTTATTTTTCTACAAGTAATTTGTAAATTTATTTTTGTGGAGTGTCACTCTGATGAGGTTGAATAACACCAAAGATATGGTGAATTCCATTTTATAAAAAAAAATTTTAAATAAACTTTCTGTTTTGGAATAGTTTCTTGCTTTTTTTAAAATTAATTCACATGCTTCCATGTGCTGCATGTGTCTTATGTAAATCTACAATATTTCAATTTCTTTTTCTCCATCTGATGCTTAGTTTGGAAGAATGTAGTTAAAATTACAAAGTGTGTGTTTTGGAGCTGAATCTTTCAGGAGAGATTTTTGCCTAGTACCTTCAAGAGCTCCACAGCAGATTTTATCACCAGAACAAGATTGCAAAGGGTACTGTTAGGGAGTCCTAGAGAAAAAAAGCAAAACTTCATGGTCCTTTCTTCCCCTTTCTGGGTGGAAAGGATGAGATTCTCAGCAGACATAAACAGCCAAAGTTATGCTGTAGCTTTAAACAGTATAAAATTATGTCAAGGTCCATTTTAGCACTGCAAAGAACTGAAAATATAAAGGTACCATAAATTCAAGAGCATATGCCAGTCTTTTGCAGAATGAGCCTGTTTAATCTGGGATTACAGTAACTATGTGTGTGCCATTTAGTTGATCTGGGCATGAGTAGAATGTCTGATACTCAAAAAATTGCATCAATTTTACCACACCCCACAGCAAACAGCCTGGTCAGTGCATAGGCAGGCATCCCAGGAAGGGAAGATTATGCTTGTGCACTGTGGGTCTGATCTATATTTATGTAATAGACATTTGCCAGAGGTTTTCTGAAGCTGTGGCCGTGTGGCCAGGGCTCCTGCTACCGTACTGACCAGCCTGGGAAACACTCAGGCTGCTCTCATGAACTCCTTTGGCTGTTGTATTACTGTATTGTCTAGGGGGAAAGAGAGGTGTGTGCAGAGCACACGTACCCTGTGGTATTTGTCTTGTGTCTTGCAGGATAGGGCTTGATGAGGTAAGCCAGACAGAAAATTGCCAGTTTTGCTTAGCATCTGGACAGGGAGCAACAGCACTGAAGGTGTCATTCATATGGCAGATCAGAAAGTGAACAGCTTCCTGCAAATAAATAGGAGATTTTTAGATTTGGCTACAACTCTGTTTTGATGATACCAAAACTTTAGAATTAAGTAATTCAGACTGAAAATCTGATGTTTTCAAGAACTCAGCTGCAGCAGAGTTGTTCTATTTCCCTTAGTTAGTCATTCCTGAATTTACAAACTTGGACCCTAATTGGTACACTTTGGTTATAGATATATAAAACTCTGCTTTTGCTCTCAAATGCTGAGGCCAAGGATAACACTGATGTGGGGAGTGAGGCAATCTCTGTTCTCAGAAATATTTTATCTGAGGCATTGCTGAGATAGATTATCAGGGCTTCTGGGGAGGTTTTCACATTTCTGCCTATAATGTATACCTGTGCTGATGGATCTGGTCTTGCTGTAGTTGACAGTATCACTTTTTCAGACAAGAACTTGATTTTTTCTAAAAACTTGTTTGTTTTCTAAAGTAAAAAATAATCATTGTGCTGGTCTAGCTCCAAGAAAGAAGAATCTCAGCTCTAGTTAGTTACTCAAAGCCTATTGATGTCTGTTTTCAATGGCAAATTGTTATGATGGGGCCAGTTCCTAAATTTTTCATGCCCTTGGTTCACAGATGAGCTGGGTGCTTTAGATTCTCATGTACGAGAGAACACTAAATAAGTACATTCAAGTAAATATGCATATAACTTTTTTGTTCTTGTGGGGCATATAAAATATTTCATGATTTGCTTTGTGTAAACTGAAAACTTAGCAAGAATATCAAAATGTTTTCAAGAAATTACTTCAAACAAGCCTATGTGGGTTGTAAAAATGAAACGTATCAGGTGTTGCATAAAAACTGAACTCCATGGGACTTGTGCTTTTCCTCTTATTTTACCAAAATGCTGAGAAAATTGAGTGTTTATTGGTTTTCTGAAGAAGCTTATCCACAGAAGGATGTAATTCAAAATAGGTAAAAAATTCTTAAAGATATTTTTCTGTTGGTTTAGCAATAGTAAGAGAGACACTTGAGACATTTATTTTGCTCTTGTGCATTTTAGTACCCTAAACTCTAATGTAGATAAGCTGAAATCTTGGTGAAGCAAAGAGGAAATGTTTTGCTACCTGGGTTTGTTCTACAGCTTCAAGAAAACATAAAGCTTGTGAATGGAATCCATTTTGCTTGATTTTTGGAATCTGTAAGACTGAATGTGAGCTATTTCTCCTAAACCACTTTTACAATCACTAAAGAGAAAAAGACAACTCTAGAAGGTGGTACTCACCATACCAAAATAGACTCCTGTGTTTTACCAAGAGAATAATATCTGATGGAAAAATATGAATGCCTAATATTAGACTCCAAAGCTAAGGTAGATGCAGTCCAACCTAAGACAGAAAACTATTCTTCTAGTTCAGTAGCACCCATGTAAGGAGTTCAGGTAATATTTTACCTTCAGTGGGTAAAGTTCAAAACCGACCCTTTAAGTGGTAAAGTTTGTTTACCTTTGTGCAGTTTGTTGCTGAGGCATTTGGCCAGGCAGGTATTTACAAGGTGAGGATGCACTACAGTTTTTTAAAGAGTGTCATTTTAATGTGGAAAGTTGTATTTGGTAGTTTTTACCTAAAAATCAAAAAACAGTTTTAAGAAAATGCAAATTGAAATTAAGAATGTTATAAAAAACCACTTAATTGCTGAGAAATATTTCTTATGAAATCCCTGCCTGCCAAAGTTTAACCTAAGCCAAAGTTGGTGTTTGACAAAGGCAGATCTTTGCTTAGTCTGATACACAATTTGATTTTCATAAGGTAGTAGTGCCTGGCAGGTGGATAAAGGGAATTCTTTTGTAGTATCCTTTTAAAATTACTTCCATAAGAGTGCTTGTGCATTTGATTATCTTCTATTTTCTTATAAAACTGATGTTAAGAAAATGTTAAAATGTTTTTACCTCACGCCATGGAGTCTTTACAATCTTATTAATATGAGAGAAAAAGCAGAGCTTATAAATAGCCTTAGGTGCAGATAGAGAAAAATCTGACTTTTGAGATTGCATGGTCCTTACAAAGTTCAGGTGCATACAGTGGCCCTTTACCATGCAGATCTGACTTGCTTTGCAGAGCCAGAGAGAAAGAAATGTATGCCTACAAAGGAAATGGTGACATAATAAAGAGAAATGAGAGCTTGTCTAAATTAGCCCTCTATTACTACTGGAGTATAAATCAGAGTCTAATCTGAGGGTCTTTTTTCATCACCAGTGTGTGTCTGTGTTCCCAGAGCTCCTGTACTGCCGCTGGCTCTTCTGCGTCTGCATTGGGCAGGAGGACTGGGGAGGGCAGTGCAAAGGACTGTGATGGCTGGGATTGACCTGAGCTTGGATCCAACTATTCAGAATTTAAAATAGTGCCAAAGCAGGAGTGGGGAGGGGAAAAGAAAACACGTATGCATCCTCTGTACAGCAAGAGGAGAAGGCAGCAGCAGTACCTTCCCCATACAGCTCTGAAGGGAAGACTGTGTTTGGCTGCACATCCAACAACATTGCTGCCCATCCTCTCCCTTTGGGCCAGCACAGAATTGAGTCTAGTGCAGGAGCTGAAGTGGTCTGCCTGCCAGAGCTCAGGGACATGGCATGGGGCATCTTTTGAATCAGATAAGACAGCAAACAGAAGCAACTGGGAAGTGTCTCTGTAGTTTAAGAGCTTCAATATGTAATCACAGTACAAATAAATGATCTAGCCAAATCACAGTACAAATGAGATTACTGGATTGTTACATTGTGCTACTTGATTTTTCTTTACCAATATATTTACTTACTTGGAGGCTGCAATAGAACACTGCTTTTAAGGGATTTCCTTAACAGAGATTTTACACAAGGACAGTGTGCCTTGTCTGTTGCTTTTAAGATATATTTTATAAAAAGAACTTTATTAAAAAATAAGTAATACAGCGAGAAATTTTCTAGTCTGTGGCTTTCTAGGCTTTCTGAAGAGAGTGAATTTTTTTTATACTGATAGAGGTGATCATGGCTGGCATTTGAACATCAAATAAAAGAAGGTGCTCCAAAGGAAACCAGGAGGGATCAGTCACTCTCTATGACAGGTCAACTTATTCCTGCCTTACAGTCAGAATAAATCAGCTTTCTTCTCATCGATTCTGCTGCTCTCTGGTTTTAAGTTGTCCCAAGGCTTAGTTTGTTTAAACATACGTTGCATGACACTGGACATCTGATGTGACTCCTTAGCACTGTGGGCTTCCACCCTGCAGGCAGGATTCAGAGAGGATTGCAAATAGAGTCTTATGCAACGTTATCTTCAAGGGAAAAATACTTCAAATTTTCTGCTTTCTAATGACAAAAATGTTTTGAGGAACATACAGCAATTTGCTGAAAATGTTTTTGCGCCAGTGAAAATGTTTATCTAAGTTGCCTGCCAGGTTTGTCTGCAGAAATGCTAATGCTGTTTTATGAGATGATTTTGGGCTTTTGAGGTGGGTTGGAATGGACTGCTATTGTGTATTGCATTTCTTCAGCCTTCACAGGAGCCTGATACAATTCCATACCATTGCAGACGTCTCTACAAGTTGCTGTAATGTCACTTCTTAAAAGTTGTTTCCTTTTCTTTTTGTTGGATTCAGGTTGATGAATTAGTTTTCTTAGTGTTTTAGATGCTTACTGTTATAATGACACAGCTTTTTAAGGCTTTCTTTCCTTTCTCACACTTTCAGAAATCCAAACAAATTTTCTTCTGGAATTCAAATGAATTTTACACTAGGAGAGACTAAGAAGAAGACATCTCATCACTCTTTACTGTTCTTATATATATATATATATAGAGAGAGAGAGAGAGAGAGAGAGACTTAATAAATTCAAGGAAATGTGCTAACTGAAGAAATCAAGTGTTTATTCATCCTCACCACTGAAATTTATCTTGCAGTTAACTGATTTCACTGCTCTTAAGGCCTGTACAAGGTCCAAAATATTGCTGACAAAGAAGGTAGCCTTGAGGTGATTATTTATCTCTGATCTAACATCAGATGCTCAAAAGTGCTCAGAATACAATAAAATGGCATTTCTGACATTTATCCCTTTCTTCCATCTTTCTGTCCTTCATGCATTGAGTTTCTTCTCTTTTCCTACATTTTTACTCTCTTTTTCTCATCATAGAGGGAAAAAGTTCCAAAACTTAAACACAGACACAAGCAGCAGCCATGAGCACTGTTTACATAGAAGTTAGGTGAGTGTTTTGTGAGCATCCAGCAGCTGTGGAGCTGATAAGGCAGGATTCAGGGGAAGCAGATGAATTATACTTAAACACTGTTGAATGTTCACTAATATGTCCCTGTTAGAAACATCAGTTTTCTTAACCTCCCAGCTGCTTCAGGTGGCTGACCTTGAATAAATATACACTGCTACAAATAATTTGCTCGCTTCTGGCAATTTTTGGTACTCTGTCCTCTTCAGTACAAAATATGCAGCCACCCACTGCATTTTCCAACGATGTGCACATTTCATGAGTGAGAGTGAAATGTTTGATCCCACAGCAGTAAAGGTTTTGTTTATAGTTCTGAAAGGTCTTGGACATATGCATAGCAAATATTATCTAATTAGAAGCCTGCTATCAGAAAGATAGTACACTTACAAGCTGTGACATTTTTATAAGATAGTTTTTTTCTGTCTGAATATATAGGACTACTTCTCAATGTTAAGCATTTGAACTTATTTTGACTGAAAGATCTTCCTTAAAAAAACATGTCCCAAACACAATTTATAATTTTAGAAATGTTTACATAAAATATTAAATGCATTTAGTTTTCAGAAATTAATGAAAGAAAGCTCAATAAAAATAGCTTTCTCCAAGCAAGCATACCCAGTGTAGTAGAATGATAAAAACTCATCTTATAAAGCTAAGGTAAGATAAAAATTTCTAAAGGAACTTAAACAATTGAGTTCTTATTTTTTAATATTTATTGTCTCTGTTTTATACTCAAATGCCTGTCTAGTTAACCAGAAAATTTAAAAGAACTAAGTGAACTCAGGGCAATGCAGGAACCCCTCTCTCTCTCTGTGTGTGTGTGTAGATGGAAACGTGATGCAACTGTGATTTACTTGTAATATTTTCAATTTACAGGCTGCTTGAGATGGCTTGTAAGCTGCCTCTTAAGCAGGAGGTAACACAATAACACTTATCTAGACTTTCACTTTATGAGAGATGTTCCCTATCAAAAGAATTAATTTTTATTTGATATTCTTGGGTTTGCTCTTTCCAGTGGCATGAGAATGTCTTATTCTCATTCACAGGAGTTTCATAACTTCCTGTGTTGTGTTTCCCCCAGATGACAACACGTCCTGGAAAAATAACCCCATGTATGTAATAGAAGAGAATAGTAAAAGAGAGGCTGACGTGTAGAGCTGCTGTTGTAATAGCAGTGACTGCTTAATGATACAAGGGATGCTCAGTTTGCAGTAATGTCAACCCATACATTCAGAAAAAAGCAGTGAACCCACATGCACCCTTCATCCTGATGTGTGAGACTGAAAGCTCACCTGCAACTTCTGACTCTTCTGACTTCTGACTCCCAGGTGAGAGCTAACATGCACTGCCTCCCCAGAAACCCAGTGGTTCTCACATAATGTGGAAGTGTAGCTGCTACTGCCTTTGGGCTGGGAACAGGGCTAGGTGCTTTCTCACGTTGCCTTCTGAGGCAGTCCTCAAGTCCTGAGCTTCTCTGAACGTGAACTTTCATTTCCCTCATGCTCACTAGAACCATGACAGCTTCTGAACAACTAAGGCATTTTTGAAAAAGACTCAGTTCCCTGATCTTGTCAATGAGCACTGTTTCTGCTCTGCCATGAGGGTGAGCTATGCAGGAAGCACTTTGCATTACCTTGTCTACTTGTGATCCATTCTAGCCTGTGTACCTGTAAGAGGATCACTGAGACTTAGCAGGAGCCATTAATGCACTTATACATCCATCCTAGTTTACTTGCTCTTTTTGCTAAAATCCTCTGCTTTGGAGTCAGATGAAGATTATACATATCATTGTTGGAATGAGTGAATGAAGAAAATGAAACATTTACAGGATCAGAATTTGATCCCTATGCAAGCATGAGGCTCAGAGATATAAACAGAATTCAGTGAATCTGCCTCCTTTGACTGAATAGCATGAGAAAAGAGCAGATAAGGTACTTTAAGAAACAGATCTTCTCTAATCTAATCTACTCTGTGTATAATTTGATTTTATTCAGACTCAGAGGAAAGGTAATTTTTTTTGACATCTTTACAGAAGCCAGATCAGCAGCCTTTCCATCCTGAACACTGTGTATTTTAATTAGTTTAATAGCCTAAAGGCTTCAAATAGAAGTCTCTTGATGTGAAAGATGAGGAGTCAGGCAAAGGAGATGTCACAAAGAATGTCCATACATAGCCTACAGGGTAGTAGTCACCAACTTCTGAGGATCCTGTTGGGAATACTCCACCCTTCTAAGGGTTTTACAAGATACCCTTACTCAGGCTCATCAAAACTACTGTAGTGTATTTAGGCCTCCAAGCAGCTGACTCAGCAGGGCCTCTAAATAATTTCCATCCAGGCCTGCCCAGCTTGGTTATAAAGTCCATCAAATAAGTAAAATGAGAACTAAGGAAAGAGAAACCTTTTCCAGGAGATAACCTCTTCTAGCCTGTAAGTTTCTCAATCCTCCTGCATAATTTGGCAGCAGAATTAAAGGACTTTCAATTCATTTTTGGGGGTGCAGAGCTGATCTTAATCTTATTGTCAAGGTGCCCCCTTTGTATAGGGCAAAACTCTCTCCTTTTCTGTATTTCCTTCTGCAGCCAGGGTCTACATCCTCAAAGTGCTGGCTTCAAGACTTTTTAAATGTTTTTTTTTTTAGATACTAAGGCTACATCTACTGCTAAATAAAAGAACACCAAGGATCTTGATAACCACTTTTTTTTAGGATTAGCTTCTCCAGGGCTGGCTGCCTGGCTGGCAACAGCATGGTACCTGTTATTGGTTCTTCTCTGGGCCCTGCGTGGGGAATGTGTGGCTGCCTTTTAGAGCAGCATTTTGATGTGTGATACTCAGGCTGCTGCAATCCCTGGCTGAGGAGCATGTGCTTTACCCTGCAGAACTTGGGACATAGTTGGAGCACATCACATGGTCTTTGTTTCTGCTGCCATTTGGCACAAATTGCACTTTATAAACTGTCCACAGAAGAGTAACTAGGGCTTTTTTAGAGGGGATAGTAAATCCAGGATTAAGTTTTGTGATGAAATATCAAGTAAGTGATGGAAGGCCTCTGTGATTTAGCTGTGTAGGTGTGCCATAAGAATCTGGCAAGTTGCGATACAATGTTCAAAGGCTCCTTTTGAGCTGTGTGGTTGAGATGGCAATGTGAGCTCTTGAGATTTTTTAATTTTGTTGCAAGAAAAGTATCTGGAAGAAGTTCACATTAACGTGACTGCGCTGCTTCATAAATCCAAATGGTGCTGCATGGGACATGCCTGTCGGCTTGCTGTTGCTGGGGTAGTCTTTGCCAAGGCCCCTTCTTGCTGCCCTAAGCACCAGCAATCTTCCTACAAGTCATGATCTGTAGCACTTACAGCTGGATCTTCCCTTGATTTTTTTTCCACTCTGGGGCTTTCATCTAGTCTTTTGAATAGCCTGTTTCTTTGCTATCCTTTCTGTATATGTTGCATCTCCACTTGGGATGATGTGTAGTATATGCTTTCTACTGTTTACCCTCAGTCCCAGGCTTTTCTCATTACTGCAACCTTTCAAATTTTGTTATGGTGACCAAATCAGGAGGTCCAAGCAACTTGAAAAAGTTTGATTTTGTCATTCAGTTATCTCTCTAGATTTTGAGTCCTTTGCAAACTTCATCTTGGTAAGAATAAGTAGATGATATGCAATTGATACAGCCAAGGGCTTTCCAGCCATGTATAGTGATTTCTGATGTCTAAAATTCTTCCAGTGAGCTTTGAGCCTTCTTACGCTACAGTGTCTGACTCCCACTGACCTTTAAGAGAGACTTGTAAAACAGTCATTACAATTTTTCTCCTGAGACAGATTTTTGCTTTCTACTGTAATATATTGAAGGTAAAATGGAAAAATAAAGTTGTTTTTGTTGCTATCCCTCAGCAAGTATTTGGCATTTTATCTTATGACTGAGAAAAAAGTCAAGGTTGTGTTATTCAGCTCCTCACTATTATCTCATTTCCCTGCTGGGGTTTAGTGTGGGCTATCACTGGGAACTTTGTATGGCAAAATCTGCAAGCAAATATCTTTTCTTTTACAGTGTCTGGAGGGAATACAGAGAGCAGTGTCTTCATGTATATTATTTACACTGTTGATAACAATTACAGTCCTGTTCAGAAATGGTCAATATGAATCTCTGGTTTAAGTACCTGTGGCAATCAGGTCAGCTGATTTATGTGTAGAAAATTTATGTGTTAAGAGATATCCTGCTCTTAACATACATCCCTTTTCTTTTCCTCCAAGGGTACAAGGTGATTTCTCAAGGTCCTTGATGTCTTTTTCAAATTTCCCATTCACAGCTACTAGAATTGATAATGGGTGAAATTTTGTATGTAAATTAAAATATACTAAGGCTGTAACCCTTTCAAAGGAATCAGAGTATAAAGTCATCACTGAAAAGAGGTTCTCTTGGTCCCTGTCATCAAGGCATCTGAAAGGCATCTTAAAGAAGAGGTGCCAGCTGGCTTATGACCACTCTGCCCAGTATTTCTTTGCTTCCTAAGATGAGTCAAATGCTGTTGTATGAGCAATAGTTTGGACAATTGTAGCTTAGTAACTTATTTTGTCTGAAAGAAATGGTTCAGTAGAGGAATAAAGATTAATTATTTGATGGACAAACTTTATAGCATAAAATATAAAGCTCCAATAAATTTTAGCTTTCCTGCTCATTTGTCATCATAAGATGAACAAAAAAAGGGCTGTTGCAGCCAGATCAGTGTAAGGAGTGTCTGCTAATTACTCTCATCCTGAACTGTAGTTCATTCTTCTGTACACTTAATCAGGATTTTGCAGTCTTCATCTTTAGACAAACTGTGGAGCAATAATAAAGCTTGAAGATGCTTGTCCAGCTTGATTAAGAATGGGAATATAGAGAATATTTTCAAATTAATGTAACAATATATCATTCTCCAGTATAACAGGAGCTTCATAATCAGTCTGGAACTACTGGGGAATGAGGGTTTATGTGTGTGTCTGCTTGTTTGTTTGCCCACAAACCACCCTTTTCTTCCCCCAAGAATTCCTTATCCTCTGATAACCTCAAATCTGCCAGACAGTTAGCAGCTAAACAACCTTTTACTATAGTCTGATCTGGGGAGACAGGATTTTCTAAGTCACTTTCTATCCAAAGGCAATTTTTCTCACATGATTTTGCCAATCTTTGTCTTTCCTTCTTGATCTCCTGAAAAGCAGCAAGGGGATCTCACTAGCTAGCTTGATGTCTCGATCTGGACATTGAGAAGTGGTCCTAAGGGAATCTCAAGAAGTTTAACAAAACCAAGTGCAAGGTTCTGCACCTGGGCTGGGGCAAGCCCCTGGTATCAACATAGGCTGGGGGATGGACAGACCAAGAGGAGCTCTGCAAGGGTTTGGGGATGCTGGTGGATGGGAGCCTGCCCATGACCTGGCCATGTGCATTTGCAGCCCAGAAAGCCAATCATACCCTGGATGGCACCAAAAGTAGTGAGGCCAGCAGGTCAAGGCAGGTGATTTTGCCCCTCTTCACCACCTGTAGGGCTGCATCCAGCTCTGAGGTCCTCGGCACAGGAAGGATATTGTTGGAGCAAGTCCAGAGGAGGGCTTGGTGGAGGACACCAAGATGAATAGAGGCCTGAAGCATCTCTCCTATGAGGAATGGCTGAGAAAATTGGGATTATCCAGCCTGGAGAAAAGAAGAATTCGGAACAACCTAATGTCTGCCTTCCAACACCTGAAGGGAGCCTACAAGAAAGACGGAGAGGAGCTTTTCACAAAGGCATGTAGTGACAGGAAAAGGAGAATATGGCTTCAAAGTGAGAGAGAGTAATTTTAGATTGGGTATTAGGAAGAAGTTCTTTACTGTGAGGCTGGTGAGGCACTGAAACAGGTTGTCCAAAACAGTTCTGGATGCCTCATCCCTGCAAATGTTTAAGGCCAGGTTGAATGGGACTTTGAGCAACCTGGGCCAGTGCATTATATTCCATAATTCTCGGAAATCTCTTCAGTCAGTCCTGCTGCAGCTAAATAGCTCTCCCTATCCCCACTTCTTCCAAAAGCTCAGTAGTCACCACTGCGTCCTTACAGATGCCTTTCCTTCCTACCATGATTCTGTCACCTTTTCCAGGTTGCATATATGGCCTCTAGTCAGATAGTTTTAGTCAGAGGTTTGGATTTCAGAGGTCATGTATTTCCTGGGATTGTCTTCTTTTCACTGTGAGTGGTCCAGCTGGTATCAAAGGATGCCCCTCATGGTCTCCTGCAAAGTGTCTCCACTGAGTTAATCCACTGCTTTAAATACACACTTCAGTTTTTCAGCCAGATCCTGTTAGACGGTGAGGAAACTATGGTTCCTAGCAGTGAATTCACTTGGTAGCATATCCAGGGTTTGGGGTTTTTTTGCTCCTAATGTTACAGAACAGGCACTAAATGGCTATTAGACCACCTAATAGGGTGTTTTTACTTTGATATGCATTATTTCATCCACATTGCATCTACTTGTCATCCAAGGCACAGTCAGGCAACGGAAAAGCCCAGAGTATAGATGTCAATTCTCAATTTATATAGATTTAGTATTTCATTTACCAGACATCATGAGTAGCATCACATCATTGCCAGCTGCTTGCCCAAATGAGAACTGTGCATTCAATCAACAACAGGACTAGGAGTGCACCTTTACACTTTAGAGCAGGACAAAAAGATAAATAGATGAGATACTGGAGCTGGCTGACTTATCTTGAGGATCTGTACGTTTGTGTGTTTTCTTTTCTCCCAGTATTACGCTGTCACTCTATCAAATGTCTGTCTAAATGCATAGGAGAATTGGGAGAAAAAAATTACATAAGTGAAATATTAGAATTTACTATGCCTTTGAGGAAATAGTGAGTTTGACTTGTTCCTTACAGATGTAATTTATTGAGATGAAATTATTCATTGTTTAGTCCATGCTTTTTGCTGGAATTTTTTCATCCCTTTCACAGTGGATCTCCATTTCTTTTCTTTCTTTTTCTTTAAGGGCTTTATTCAATGAAAAGACAAATTGGTTCTCTCCTGCATATTTCAAACCTCAAATGATGCAGGATGCCCTAAGACATATGTAAGATATATTCTTTGATATGCTGGGAATATCAGAGTTTATACACATGATTTACAGTACACCTGGAATTGCTAGAGCTAAGAGAGGAGATGAGGATGACAGATATGCTGAATAATAAAATTTATTTCATGTCAAAAGAATACAGAAGTGACAATTGCTCATGCATCTTATTTCTTTGTGTGTGGTTTGCTGCAATCTCTCAATGAAGAGCTAGAAAAAAGTGAATAAATTAACAGGACATTCTGCAGCTGATTGTGGGACATTGTATTCCAAAACCAACAGCCATCAAGAACAAAAGAGGGTAAATATCAAATTACAACCCTTCACAATGCATCCCTAGTTAATTTAGTGATCATAAATGGTGCTGCAAAGGGACATTTTCCTGCCATATGGTACTCTGCAAACAAAACCAGACTTTCCTAAACTTCCTTTAATTTGGGAACACTCTAGTTCTGACATTCTTTCTTGTTTTCCCTTTGACAAAAAAACAAAAACAAAAACAAAAAAAAAAAAAAAAAAAAAAAAAAAAAAAAAAAAAAAACAC
>VWYO01013930.1:151237-171521 GCA_013400275.1 Rhadina sibilatrix | reverse complement strand
AAAAAAAAAGAGTTTGTGGTCTCTTAATTACTTCAACATGACCCTGTAGTTTTGGCTATGTTATGAACAGGGTGAGCTGGGGTCCTGTGAGTGCACTGTTGGCCCAAAGCGGTACCATGTGGGGTTTTTTTGGCTTCCTGAGATTCTGGAGGCAGCCAGCACCCCCTTTTCAGGAAGTCCAAACTTTCATTTAGTACAAGAAGCTCTAGATCCAGGATCTGATTTACTTCTGTGTATGCTGAAATCCTCTCCTTCCTCTCACCTAGAGCTGGAGGAGAGTCTGCCTTTAAAAAATTCAACTTTCTTTTCTAGTTTAGCTCAGTAGGAGATCTTGATAGCTGGAATTATGTTCCTTGTCTCATAATGATTTACTTTTTATTTTTAAAAATAGCTTCACTTTCTTGACCTAACTATCTTCTTGGATGGTGTTCTCATTAAACAGAAGATTTTTCAATATTCAAGAATATTCATTACCTAGTGATGCCAGCACTGTCTTAGATTTCATATGTAAATGGAAGTAAAAATAATAATAGATTTGTCAGTTTATTATAAAAATTAAAATATAAGCTGTCGTTCAACAAAGGTATACACAGGGAGTTCATAAAATCAGACTCGTTTCCACACCTTCATAGTACAGTGTTCATATGACCCCACAGTAATTATATTTTATGAACTCCACCACATCAAACTGTGAACATGTCTTAAATTTCTGGATATTCTATTACCACCTGCAGCTTTTCAAACAGATCAACCTAATAAATTATCAGCAGAGGGATTCAGGCAGTTACAGAAAGAGAGCAACTGTGGTATTCATAAAGTCTAGGAAAATGATTTTACCAATAACTGTGGAATTTCCTGGGGTTCAGCCATTGTACAGCAGTTGTTTACTGCAGAGGATGACCAGTCCATTGACAGGTCTGAACAAGCTGAAATTAATATGATTTCAGTCCCTGGATGCAGCTGAAATTCTGTGAGGCTCCCTGTGCCTCAGGCACTTTTGTGTGCAGTCTGGCCTTGTCTTTTTAAATGCTGTATGAGGACAATATGTAGTCTCCAAAATTACCTACTGTCATTGAAAGTATTGCCCTTTAATTCCAGTGACCTTTTTCAGCTGTAAGAATCCATGGATTTTGGGCTTTTATTTTTTATTTTTGTTTGCCAGTCTGAGCCCTCTTGTTGCCAGCACCAGAGTAACCATTCAGATGGACAGGTAAGACAACTACGTGCTTTGGTTGGACTGACTTTGGTTCCAGCTGAAATCAATTCCACTAATTTGAAGAATGTCTTTTCTTGTTGACAATGGAAGATATGTTGTTGAAGCCAAAAAACTCAGCTGTTAGACAGAAAACTTACCTGTACTGAGGGAAAATCCAGGAAGAGGGGTAGAGTGATGCTTGAATCACTTGTCTTAAGCCTCTTATGAGAGAATCCATGCAAACAGATTCTTGTACATTATAAAATATAAGCTAGCAAAACCAAGTCAATTTAGACAATATTAATTATTCCACTGTTTGCCCTCAAAGAAAAGTATGAAAAAAAAGAACATTGAGAAATATGAAAGAAGTTATAAGTGCATTTTGTCTGCTGCAAGCTTCTTCTTGTCTTTCCTATAGATGCTGTAGGTGTAATTTACATCTTTTTTTTCCCTTTTTGTCACAAATTCTTTTATAGATTTCTGAAAAAAAAGTCCTGGATAGGACAGGAATGCTATGCAATTATCAGTGTACAGGAATAAATATTTTCCCTCACAGTGTAACCCTTGCACTCTGAGCATCTGATTCAGGATCACAGGATGTTGATGTTATGGAGATTGTTCAATTAGTCAGAAATAACAAGGAAGAAGAATGAAACTTTGTGCCTATGTGCTGGTAATTATAAATAACTTGATTTCAATTTATATTTGCACCATATTTTGTTTGTTTCCCAAACAACATTTAGAATGCAAGTTTAGAAGGCGGTATTTGGCCACGAGAAGGTATTCAATTTGCCTGTGTAATAAGGGATAAGGCTGGTAAACCTCTCTTGGGGATTTTTAAAGGCACTTTGTTGATTATATCAGCCTCTTTGACACTTCAGTTGTGAAACTTTAGCAGTGCTTTAAAACATACCTGCAAGTTAGAGAGGCCAGATTCCTGCCTCCTGCTTGCTTTTCATAACATGCATATAGCTTTGGTTATTTTTTTGTTGAAGGATAAAGATATGATCAGAGCAGGTTCTGCTATTCCTAAACTAGTGTTCACATAAATCTGACAAGGAGATGCAGAAGCACAGATACACAGCTACAACCTTGTTACCAACAACATCTTATTACTGTTCTTGAGTGTTATCAGCACCTGAGCTCTGCTTCTGCCTGTGTTGTACAGATTCTGCCAGGAAAAGTGCAGTATACAAATACTTAAATTGTCCTTGGGAATAGCCACTATTGGCTGACCAAATTACCACAATTTGTGCAGTTGTTTCTCATTAGCTATATGTGAACTTGCAGATCTCTCTATTCAGGCTCAGTAATCCCTTTCTCTCCTGTGTGAGAATTTTTGTACTATTCTCAAAAGTAGTGCATTGATTTCCAGGTCTCTTCAGAAGAAACTTCATCATGTACATAAGAGGCATTGAGAAGAAAATGATGGGACTGTAACAGTACTGAAATATTTTAAAGTTAATTTTCTTCCCTTTACTTCTCTCCATCCTTTCACATCTCCTTTGAGAACTCCCTGCTTTAAGTTCAGAAGTCATAAGACAATTATCCCCCTGTAGCCCCTCTTCACAATTACTCTCAGGAATGGAAAAGTGTTTTGTATCATCATTTCACTTCACCTTTAGGCAGAGCAGCTGTCATTTGCAATCACTTATACAGAAAGGAAAATAGTTTTCTTGGCTTTGTGTTATGTAGTTAAAGCATGGTGATTACACAGATATCATACATTTGTTACTGATTGTGTCATTTTTATAGGCTGAGCAATTCTGTTTCTCCTACCGTGAGGCAACTTGCATTAAAGGCAGGGGCTAAGGCTGCCATCTCGTGATTTTTGGCACAGAGGAATGAAGAGTATTCCTCTGGAGGAAGTTTTCTCAGTATTAGTCTGTCCTTTGTGATCTGTCTGTATAGTATGCAGATGTAGCAATGTGAGATTTGATGCAGATGCTTTGTTCTGTATCTTATAAGATTGAGTAAAGTCAGATGGCTACTGTGTAGAGGATATGTTCTGATTATAATCTCCATCATTTGGTCTGTTATGGTCCCTTGAGATCACAAGAACTTTAACTTCATAAGAGAAATATTTGAACCGAACGTGGTAAGACAGGGACATGGGCTCTTGATGCTGACTTTGATGCTGTTGTGGTAGTAAAACCAGTAATACTCAGCAGACCATCAATATTAAATATTTTCCCATGATAACATGTAGCATTATCTGTAGTGGAAAACCACCTTGCCCTTTGGCTTGTCATGTTACAAGAACCCACTTTATGTTTGGTTAGTTTATGGTTTATGTTTCTCCTGGCCTTACTCTTGGTGTCAGTCATCAGCAGATGCTGGAAATATGAGGTATAATACAGAACTATGGGAAATCCTCACAGCTGTCTGCAGTTTCAGAGTGGATCTACTCTCCAGTCCCTTTGAACAGAATTTGCTGAGGTAGAACACAGAGGCTGTCATTCTAAAAGGCTATAAAAAGAATATGCTACTTATATACATAAAGAGAGTAATACTAACTATTTGCATTGCATTTTCAGTTCCATATTTAGGACAATTTGCCATTCAGAAAATCTCTAACTTTCTGATTTCCTCCCTTTCCTTTAAAACGTAGAAAACTTGCATAAAACCTTAGTGTTATAACAAGCCTATTGTTTCAGTTGTACTCCCAAAACATTGATATTTTAGTCAAAATTAGTGTGATGCCTTAAACTTTTGAGATAAAGCAGCACCAGGGTGTGGACCATGTATAGAAGGTAGGCACTGACGCTTTGTGATATCTCTGTGGCATTGGCTTTTAGTCCCCTACGTCTGCTTTGAAAATGAATGATTGCAGCGGAATCAGAGAGGAGTGTTCCTCTCTGTCATTTCAAGAAACAAAAATTCTGAAAACAAAGAGAAGCTTAACTCTTGTTTGGCTTGTGTTGGCACCTTAAAAGATTATGTCATTAACCTCGATGGAACATTTCTTGACACTGGTTCACACTCAAAAATTTCTTGTGTATTTTTGACTCCTTGTCAGAGCATTTTGAGACAGGGCACATTTGGGCAGGCTTTGAGCTTCACAATCAAGTGTAAGCATCCCATTAATGCTCACTTTTCTCTGAGAAAATTGATAGTGCTCGCTGACCTCACCACCCATTTTACAAGTAGGAGAATGTTTAAACGACTGGCCTCCATGAGAAGACCTGACAAGTTCCTTGTAGCCTGTCAGGTTGCCTTGCTTTGGAAAAGGACTGAGCATGAATTATTTTCTCTCTGAGCTTAATGCTTGTGGGAAGGTTGGCAATGGATACTGCAACATTATTGTAACATTTCAGAATCTTTGGGGGAAAAAAAAAAAAAAAGGGACTCTGTAAGAATTTCTTGTTAGCCTTTATTTCCAAACAGAAACCCCTATATTTCAAGATCCTTTTGAATCCTGTATACTTTCTTTATCTAACCCTGTGGCACTGTATCATAATAGGTAGCAACTCCTGTTGCTGATTTTGCCTCTGTAAAGTGACTTCTGCTGCATGTCTCTCCCATGCTACTGCAAGGGAGAAAGCCAGGCTTGTGCTGGCATCTGTGCAAGAGTGAGGAATGTATAACAGTATTATATCTGGCAAGTCATATGGATGCCTTGTTTGATCACATCAATCATTGGCTTTGCGGCTGAGACTTTTTAATGATAGTACCAAGCACATTCCAGGAATCTGACTGAAACAGAAAAGGCTGGACCCAAAAGGATTTTCTGGGAATCTAAATGTGTCTCACACAGAATTCAGAAGCCAGTGCACACAGTTGTGATGTGGAAACTGCTGTTAATCTCCTCCCTACCCTAGGAAGGGCAGTATGAGTTTTGCTCTCTTGGACAAAAGAATTTCTTGGGCACCTGCAGTCTGACCTCTGTGAATGTAAAGGCTCTATGATGCTTGATGTGATCAAATGCCTTGCAATTAAGTGCTTTGGGGATCCAAAGCTTCTTTTCCTTTACCCTCTGGAGCAGTGCTAATCTGATCTGAACACAATGAGCTAGCTGCTCAGGCAGCAAGGAGCAAATGTTGATTCAGTTTCCTAGTGAGCCAAACCTTCCAACTCACAGGAAATTGCCCAGGACTACTTGGTAGGAACAGCTCAGTAAGGAGAAGGGATGTTTCTCTTCTTTCAGACTTCCTGTTTCCATATAAAGCAAGCTCTCTACCATGTGAGAAGGAACTACTGTGGTCCCAGACTGAGCTGAGAAATGTTCATCTAATGTCATTAAAATTAATATTTGGAGCAGGAACTGGCATTTTCACTCTCTCAGGTGTGCATTGCAGCTACAAAATACAGTGTTTCTGGTTTTTAGGTAGCACTACCTGATATGAGGTGGGATAACTGTTGTAAGTGAAAAAATGAATTGAACTGTGAATGCCATGAGGGGGCAGATAAGTGGATGCATTCATGTGCATGGATGAGTATCCCGAGTTGAGCTGCTGAACTCTTGAGCAGAAACCTGCTATTTGCTGGCTACAACCAGTGTAAGTTGCTTGTAAACTTTGATAAAACCTAGACTAAAAAAAAGCGTCTTGCCCTCAGTTTCTCTAAGAGAAACATGAGCCAGGAACAATAGTTTGGTGTCTGATCAGGACACCTGATCTGTTGCAGAAGTGCAAACACTTCTGCATTTAGATCAGGAAAACTCAGGGCTTGGACTAGTGGAAAGAAAAGCTGATGTCAGTAAAGTTTTCTGAAAAGAAAAAAGTCTCTGAAAAAAAGAAGAGAGCCTGGAAAGGTGAAGGTGAAGAACTAAGTTGGAAGAAAGATAATGAATGTGATCCTGAAGACCAAAGATCTCACAAAGACCCAACTTGAGATGGATACCAGGGGACACCCAGGGACCTTGTCTTGTAGCAACCAACATGGAGTGGCATGGTAGGAACTAACTTGACTTTCTGCCTGACTGTCCTGAACCAGCAGCAATATTCCTGCTGGAAATAGATAGCAGGTCTAGTAGCCATGGAAGTGGGGGCAATAGGAGCAGTGGAAGTGGAAGTGCCTCATAATCAAGTAGAGTAAAACTTGTCTCACTGGTTATTCAGTAAACCTCAGCACACAAATCCTCAGGGGGATGCTGTTCACTGTGTCATTGCACTCTGAAACACAGATCCTGTGGCTATTGGGGTCCTGGTGACTTGGAGCAGTCTTACAATTGCAACTCTGCCTTTCCTTAGGGAGCAGGAATTTCTGAAGCTGGAAGGATTTTTGACCATATCCATTTTGCATCTGTCATGCATTAGCAAAGCCTACAGCTATTTCAGTCCAGGAACTCATATGAAGTTAGTATTTTCTACTAAAACTGGGTCTTTGGAAGGGCTTATAATTATCTAACTCAATGATGCGACCTGAACTTTTGTAAGACAGATGGTTTTAAATATAAAAATATACTTCCTGTAGATACATAATATATTTTTGACTTATTTCTCCTCTCCTCTCCTGTGTGAGTGACAAGTATTTAAGACTTGCAGATACCTCAGCACAATTACAGCATGGCATTCTCATTTTCTTCACCTTTCTTTCTTTTACTCTTACTTTTGTATCAAACCATTTCTATGGTTTGTAATCCCCTCTATTGTTTTTCACTGTTCTACCATATCTTCAGGTATCCTCTTTCCCTAAGTGCTAGGAGGCTTTTATGAATGCAAGTTCATTGTCATGAAAGAGTCTATGAAATACTTCCAATCTCCATATATACTCTTTGTCAAGGATTTATAAGCAGAAAAATTCAGTGTACTGTCAAAGGAGAAAAGGCATTTATTTTCTTTGGTTATGGAAAATCACTAGCAACAAATTTGGCTTGTATATAACAATACCATTGGTGCTCTGCAGGTTATCCCATTTTATTTGATTAGATTTCCTGACAGAGATACATCTGGTAGAAGTCACAGAACTGGTAAAACCACTGGATTGATGGCACGGTATAAGTAATGAGCAATGTTTTGGTATCAAAACGAGAACAGAAATAGGCCATATGGGACACTGCTAGTAACACCACTGGAGGTACTTCTGGCATGAGAAGTGTACATGTGCTAGAATTAGGTCATGCTCCTTGTCCAGCTTCTAGCACAAAATTGTCTGACCCTGGCACTTACCCCAGTGCACCTGAGGGAGAACGATCTGGCCTGGCATCTGTCATCAGTTTTAAATCTTAAAATGGAGATTTATGATAGTCTGTGGAAAAATCAGTGCCTCGAGCAGATCTGCTGTGGTCTGCATTACCTTTCCTGGGGGTGTCTGTGATTCTTGACAGAGTCTTGGTCATTAGTAAGGAAAACAGGAAACTGGAGGGCATTTATTTGAAAGAAAAAAAAAATCTTACAGGATTGCTCTAAGTAGAACATTGTGAGAAGATACATCCCTGTAAAGATTCAGAGTGCACAAGCTGGGTGCACAGCTTTGAGAGGCACAGACCTTGGGGATTTTTTCACTCATTTTCAGCAGCACAGACTGCAGGTCAGCAGCTGAAATAATCTTGGTACTTCTAACTGACTGGCTACTTGCCAGCACAAAAGTATTAGACAAAAGTATTGTCTACATGTCAAAGTCTCCTGTTCTCTACATATAACAGGTGACTTCTCAGCCCCTTTGTAGGTTGAACTTCTTATGTCTTTACTGGTTAATATAATGAGCCAGGAGATGGCCTCTGGCTGTGAAGTCAACTTGTACAGCTTGTCTTGCATCCTTTGGGTGATGCTCTTCCTTTTGAAAACAAGGCTACACACACCTAGCTAAAACCTTGTAAGAAACATTTTAATACTCTGAAAGAAAGCTTGCCCAGTGCTCAGACCTGTATATTTGTGCCCAACTCACATATGTTTATCTAAACAAAGTCTTAGGACCTTTCCTAGAGGTGTTCATTAGCCAGCTAATATGTAAAATGTACCTGACAAGATCTGTTTGTCCCATATTAGGGAGAAAGAGAATGCTAGGACAATCTAAACATAAGGATAAATGGCCAAATAAAAGCTGTAATAACCCACAGGTGTGATGTAGGGTGTGTATGTGGCATGGGATACCTTCTTGATATCCTACATCCTCTGCCAGTATGTTGGATTGGGATTTGAATATTAGATGCTGGGATTACCGTGGTTGATAAAATTATGGCTGATGGGGGAAGCAAATATTGTGTGTTTCTTCTCACAGAGAAGGGGCTTCTGTTTCTGAAGCTCTCATAGAATTAATCAGACTTCTATGTTTTAACTGCACAAAGCTTAATATATATATTATAAATATTTCAACACTTTTTTCTTTCGTTCCTGCAGTGTAACATGACATTTATACTATTTATTGCCCAGCTGATCCTACGTCTTGTAAAAATGTGTGCTCCTCTATAACAGAAAGTCCTTGTGGGCCTAATGGCAATGATGCAGATGAAGAAATTGTCTTTTTGCTCAGAAAAGGAGGCTTCTATGCAGTGGAAAACCACAATTTTTTTGGATTTTTCTTCTGCGGATCACGTAATGTTGGATATATAACAATGAATGGATACTGTAGCAAAATATTACACCCTTTTAAGATGATTAAATGAATGCCTTCTCTGACTGATGAACAGCTTAATGCTAGAAATAACTTAGGAGGCTTTTTTATGTCAGCCTGCTTGTAGAGAGAGTGTGGCAGTGTTTTAAGTAGTGCAGTATGTTCTGTGAGTTTGGTGCAGTGCAGCAAGCTTGTATAATATTAGCATCATCTTGATGTTACATTTGGATCTTAACTTAGAGAAATGGAAAGCATCCAGTGTTTTGCCTTTCTTTTTTGTGTCTCTACCCCATGTCTTCTTTTCTTAAAAATAAAATTGTAGCTTAACAAAAGAGTTCCAGTACAACGTTGCTACCAGCAAGCCCACCATTTTCTGGGGTTTGATTTTTGTCTAGATGGTTAAAGAATTTTGACCAAACTTTGGGATAACCCTGGGAATTCATGGGTATAAATTCTGTTTTAGTTCCGTGTAAGTAGGGAACAGACAGGTAGGATGTTTCTGTGCTTTTCTCAGTTTGATATTCTTAAGAAAACAGTTTTAGGGTCAGAACCATTTATTGTCAAGTATTATTAAAATCCCCAGGGCTGGTAGTTCTTGCACAACTAATATTTTATACTTTGCTTTCTCTAAAATTTTTGGAAATGTCCATATAACTCATTTTCCTTTTGCTAACAGGTTTGATATTTTCTCGCTTGCATTTGTTTCAGTGTAATAGGACTCCATAACCAAATTCTTGAATTCTAGAATGTGAAGTTCTTAAAAGACTAGAAGTCTTTAGCTTTGAGATTTTTCCTGCAGTAAAGGTGTGTTTTTCCAGACCTTTTTCTGTAGATCTGCTTAGTCTCATAGTAATCTTTTCTGCTTACTCATAAAGGGGCAATCTAATTTAGATGGCTGCTCCTCCTGAAAGATAATTTTTTTATCTGCCAATTTGACCCTTATTTTTTGGAATGAAGTCATCTTTTTTCGTATAAGGACTAAAAATGATGAATGCATGATTTAATTTATAATTTATTTGTTCAGGCAGAATAAAGCCCTATTTTTTTTTATCAGACTTATTTCAGAATTAATGCACCCAAAACACAGTCAGCAGTCACTTTTCTTATTTTCCTCAGTTCCTGCCATGATCATTAATTAAACTGTATCTTTTAAATGTAAATATACTGCAAAAAAGTAAAAGTGTTTTATGACCATAAATCTCATGGGTGTTGTTGCTAGGCTGTTTATGCACACTGTGATTATTCTGCAGCTCTTAGGAGGGGTAACACTGATGCAGTAATTTATAATCTCAAAAAATATCATTTACCAATCATAAGATTCAAATGCTTTCAATAATAAAATCTTAGGGATTTTTTTGGCAATGCATCTGTCCCTCAGTATTTTCTGATGTCAAATGGATGGCAGGAGAAAGAAAAATGGGTCAGGTAGGATCTTTCTGGTATATTGAATATATCCCTATATGATATTTTATAAACGCTATTACGTATTTTCAATCAGTTTGTCAGCCTCCTCTCTTCTTTTTTTTTTCAATTTCTTTCTCTTAAACAAAAAAAAAAAAAAATCTATTTGTTATTTCAAATCCTAATCTTCTTTCAGTTTCCTGAATCTAACTACTACCTGCAGAAGCAGCAATTTCTGATTCAGTTCATTGTTATGTAGTTTCTACTAAAGGAAGTTCATTCTTAAATAATTCCTGTAAATTAGCTTTCCAGCAGAAAATGAGTCTTGATGTTGGATGCTGCACCAAAATCTGATGATGCAAAGACATCTGGGCTAAGACAGAATGGAGATTTAAAGCTGATTTTTTCCTTCTGAACTCATTCTGCTCTCCCACACACATACATGCACAGTTTCTCTCCTCTGCCTCCTAGTACATTTGCCACCTCCTTTCTTTCTTACTTTTTTTCCCCTCCCTCAATAAATGTCTAAAAACTGGAATTAGAGACTGGTTACAGTCATATTACATTCATTGTAAAAAGAAGCTTTGACTGCCCTGCCCAGGGAGCAAAAAATCTGCATTTCTCAAAGGACATGGCATGCAGTGGTAATGAAGAAAAAAACTATTGAAATTTCACTCAAACCCCTAATCACTATTTTTGATAGCATCTTATTCTCAAAGTTTTAATTTAAACTTATATTTCTGGTAGTTTAACACTGAGTGTAAAGGATAATGAATTTGAGGACAGTCGCTGCTCTGTTAAAAAAGACTTTTTTCTTGATATGTTCACCACAGGATGAAAGCTGCACACTTTCTTTAGCTAAGATACTGCAGAGCCCTAGTGAACATAAGGGGGTTTTATACCTCCCAGACAGAATACAGATCAAAGGATAGATTTGGGTGGAGCCTGGAAGTCATAAAATATTTTTAAAACTACCAGAGTCTAGTCTTCACCAGTACTTCATCTCAGAGGTAGTTACCACAAAAATACAGATGGGTTTGTGCTGAAAAAAGGCTGTGTGAAAGAAATAGAATCTGTCTGATATTCAGAAAACTTCTAAATGTTAGCAGCCTTGAATGCAATGGCTTGGGAAGAACTACTGCCTATTCTAATGGCTCCTTGCTTGGAATGCCACCTTTGAAGGCATTGTGCTTGTTTATTCCAGAGGAGGGACCCAGCTGATGCAGTTACAACCCCCAAAAGTGTGAGCTAAGTCTTTATATATATATATATATATATATATATATATATTCTATATTCTGTAACTTATATCACACTGCCATTCAGAAAGGTGATGCTAGATGTTTAGAAAGAAAGCTTTAATAATGCCACTAAGATCTCTTCCCAATTAACTGTAATTTTGAATTCATGTGATTCTGAGCCTCTGCATTTCTCAGTAGCAGTATTATTTTTTTCTTCTCAAGCTCTCTTAAGGAATTTTATCATCCTCTGAAGAAACAGCAATTTTTTTTCTGTGTCACTTAAAGGAATCAATTTTAGGAAGACTTTTGCATTACTAAATACCTTCTTTGATCCCCTTGAGGTTTTCAAGGTTTAAATGTTTTGCATCTGCTGGCCCCTTTTTGTGGTTATCCCTTTGTGGTACACAGCAAAGACTTAATGTTACTTAGACCATGGCAGACAGATTGATATGATGGTTAAGAAAAAAAGAAACAAAACAACCTTTGCTATTATCTAAGATATCGAGATGTGTGGTGTAAAAACTAGATGACCCCTCCATTGTCTGATCTTGGCCAAACTTCCTGCAGTATTTTGGTGCAAGTAAGGCTTCGGGTCTCTGAGGCACAGTTCATCTTTGCTTTTGTCCAGTATCAAGCTAAACATGGCTAAAGATTTGGGGACTTTGGGAGAATATACCTCTAGTATTTTATGATATCCATTCTTCAATTTATTTCTGAGAGGAAAAATGCTTCTCTAATTATAGTGGGCAGAGATTTTCTTATTCATTTGTCCTATGACCATTTGGAAAGCTCAGTCTATCAAACCTTTGTAGAACAACATGAAACAGTTAAAGCATTTAATAAATCTCCTCTTCAAGGTAAAATGTAGCCTGAAAAGAATGTTTTGGATAAAAATTAGCTACAAATCTTTAATGCAGAGAGGCTCTCTTCTCTCATTTTGCTCTGAAATGTGACAGTGCTGTGAAACAGAGGGACTGAGCAACTCTATCTAGTGAAATCTGGATTTTTCTTCCTTCATTAGCACTCTCAAGAAATTTTCATCCAGTCTCAGCAGGCCATGTGCAGGAGTATGGGAAGGTAATTTGTACTCTGGTGCTGATTTATTCTTAGTCATGGAGAAGATGCTGAAATGAAGGTGCCAAATCAGTAAGGAAAATGGGCACCCCAAGGCGTATGGGCTGAATGTTGGGTTTGTAGGAGAACCAAGGTGAATCACTGCTACTAAACATCTCCCTCACTTCCAAAACTGGGACTACAGTTTGGATGCTGAATGACCTAACAAAAAAGAGATTAGTAAATTCTGAAGAAACCACAGATGTTTGTGCCTTAAATTTGAATTCTGATTTATATTTTTATTTTTTCTGGCCATTTTTTATTTTCCCAAAAATACCCTGCCATTCAAAGTTGAGCAGTGTATATTTAATTTCAAATATGGTATTAGGTATTGTATAATTAGATATGTAAAGGAATTTACGAATACCCTAAAACAGCCTAAATTTCTTATTCAAATATATTAAGAGATTACTTAAATATGAAGAGATAAATAAAAAATAAAGATATCCAATATTAAAGGCAAGCAGATTATAGAGGTGAATGCAACATTTTCAGGGTGCAGAATCTCAAGCCTGTTGAATGTGAAGGATGAAAGAAAGAACATCTAAAATTATTAAAGTCTACATTTTGATATTACAAAAGTTTTCTGAGTCAATCTGTTCATATTTATATTCAGTGCTACCATGGTGGTAACATCACACTGATGAGTCAAAGTACAAAAAGAGAAGCTTTACTTTTTCAGAAGTGAGTAGGAGAGCAGTTTCCATGCATCTGCAGAGATAGCAGTAAGATTTACTGGAGTTTGTGCAGAATAAATTTCTCAATCGCTTACGAATGACTGTCAGATGTAGGGCAGCACGCAAAACAGGCAGATCACAAACCCAACCCCAGCATAGCTCAAGTACAGAATTCTTGAAACTTTTGCAATAATAACATTGTAAAATAAAAAATACAGTACGTAATAAAAAAGATTCTGGAGTACGTGTGTTGGTTTACTACATATTATTCATAATTATTCGTACTGATGAATTGACTGTGGTAAAAAAAAAAAAAGTATTGCTGTTTGCCACGCAGTAGGATAGAAACTTTATGAATAGTCAATCATGTAACACTTCTTAAAATTAATTACTTGTTTGAAAGGATCTGTTTTTTTCTGTGAGCACTGATGCCTCAGACCAAGGAAACACCAAAATTTTTCCAAATTATTTGGTATTACATAATCTCAGTGAAAAGACTCTGTTGTTTCCTTGGTTATATTTTAAAAGAATTAGTAATATCTTAAAATAAATGAATGCATGCGTGCGTAAACTTCTTCCAGTTTTGACAGGGTATCTTCATCTGCAGCTAGGAATACTTCTATTTGTAGACACTATTTGTAGACATTATTTTGTCTAGAGATAAGTGAAATGTAGGATGAGCATTTATTTCCAGGTATTTACCAGCTTTTTTGCACCAGCATTCAGCAAAGCCAAACATCATCAATTGAAAGTTGTGTAGTAAAAATATTTATTAACTTCTTGTTATCAGCTCCAAAAGAGTCAGACCTGTTTGTATTCAATGCAATTTCCTCTGGCCTCTGTCAGCCCACAATCAAAAGTATATAAAAATATTCTCCAAGTTGCTTTCTACTTTGTATGAAGACACCAATTTTAAAGTTCTTGATGAAAGACAGAGATGAAGAGGTGCTGCCAATGACGTAACACTAATTTCTATTTCTGCCACAGCATATTAATGTTTCTGTGAAGGAATTTGAAAACTAGATAAAAAAACCCTATTTTATACATGCCAATATTTCTGACATAATATAGTCACCTAAAGAGTTAATGGTACTGAGTCCTTAAAAAAAAAAAAAGATCTGGTTATTTTTTCAGTGTATACATATGAAGCAGCAAGATACAGAGACTTTAATTTTGCAGTGTATTAGCATGTAAATGTCTGCCTCCAAACTGTAATTTCAGCAAGAAAATTTACCTTAACTTGATTTAGCCTTTTGCTCTTATCTTGATTTTAGTAATTCTGAAGTTATGATGTTCAGTCTTACCTCAAACACAGCAGTAGGAAGTTATCTAAAGAGATCTGGACAGATTGCACAACTTGCTGAATATTGATTTTGTTAAGCCTAAGCTCCCAATTAAAGTTCAATTATTCATAGTAAGAGTTCTGTGAATGAAGAAAGATGTATTCAAATAAATTCAAACTGGTAGGTGCTACTTTAAGTAATAAATTTGCTTATTTTTAATTATTGAACTCTCGGTTTGGAAGATTTAGAAGAGTACATTTCAGGAAAAGAACATGTTATATGGCATTTCTTGGACAGATAGTGTTTTGTTTTATTTCACTGTCTTTTTCCATCCAAGGAATACTTTGCCTCCAGTTTGACCTTATCAAAATAAGAATTAGTGGTAAATTATTATATTGGGTGAAATCCAATAATCAATAGGAAAATCTTCCTCAGGCTTGACTAGCTGCAATAAACATCTCCTGGAAATGATAGCAACTGATGTTTAAAAGCAAATGACACTAAGTTTTCGTTTTGTTTTTCTTTAGTAAAAATAAAATTACACCATGGACTAAAAGGACTTATCAGATATACAACATGCAAAATGCAGATATACATCATACAGATGGCAAAAGGAAATAAATAATTTATTTTTAATGATAAATTCTTATTTGTTTCATAGCAATTTAAAAACAAAATGTAAATGTTGGCTGTGAAAATAAAAACCCTCTTTGAAAAAAGATGTACCTTTGGGATGACATCATGCTGAAATGCATCACTTTTTTATAAGCTGATTCATTCGACTTCTATTATTTTATTAACTGATTATTTATGCCTTTATGCATTTTTCTTCTAAAGAGGTTTGGTGCTAATTTGTTTCTTGTAGCATTACTGTTTAATTAGGCAATCAACTTTGTGTCTACCTGCTGGTGGAAAAAAAAAAAGAAGTGACAGCCTTACAAAATGTGTTAATTTAAAACTGCAAAATATCAGCTTGAACTAAAAACTCCAAACGGGCTTAAAATACACCTGAGGATTGTTAATGGTGAGATTTTTATGTTAGCACAATTCCATTCCTGGGGTGTAACCCGTGTTTTCTTGGGTAGAATATAACAGAAGTTTTTCAAATAAAGCATTATTTAACTCGGTAATCCTTCTGGGACTTGTAAAATCCCTGAAAATCTCATGTTTAAGTTAGACCAGATTTTTCCTCCTTTACTCAAGTCAAGTAATGTCTCTTATCCTTTAAAATTCTTACTGTAATCCCTGAGATCACTTGCAGGATAAAATGATGCCTATTCTCCCAAGAATGTGAGAATTCTCAATGTTAATGTCCTTTGGAAGGTGTAGCACATAAAATCAGTAAATTTCTTCAAAAGAGAAGAGCTTAGACATGTCTACAGCATACCAACGATTTAGGGATTTCTGGGACAACATGTAGAGTCAATTCTCAAGTTGTGGACCTCTTTTAAAATGAAAAAAGTCCTGGTAACATTTTTTTTTTCCCCCCGTATTGAGAAACCTGAAAAAACATCAGTGAGAGCAATTATCTTCAAAACTCAAAATGCAGTCCAGAGTAGCTCATTTTGGTTACACAATGTGGAAGAAAACAAAGCCACTGAACATTTCTGAGCCTTGGGTCTCAAATTATTTTACGCATCTCTCCACCTGCAAAGAGGAATTATAACTATAAAGAGTTTAAAGGCTTGAAAATTTATAAGCAATGAAAAGGCACCCAAGCCATCTTTTATATACTTCCTTAAAAAATATAAAATACCTCTCAAGTATATGTAATGTCTTGCAGTGAAAATTAAATTTTTATAACTTCTTTGTATCCCCTTTTCATGTGATATTTTCAAGCTTTTCATCATGAACATGAAGACTATACATTTATTATATTTTTTAATAAAAAGTTCTCATTGTAATGTACTATTCTAATTTCAAAATTCAAAGGAAAAAAGCTCCAAAGTACTGAAAGAATTTTTATAAAGTAAGGAGTAATTGTGCTACTTTATTACTGGTTTGCTATGGCATTTCTAGCTTCAGGAGCTGCCACTGTTTATGGCAGTAGAAAAACAAAGAACTTTCTCTGGACTTGCATTTAACTTTTTTTTTTTCAATTAAGGATTAAAAAAAAAATCAGTGGTTTAAAAATGAGTCGTGCATACAATTAATCATCCCACTGAAATTGAATCTTGCATTCTTTTGTTCGACAATCTTTGTCAGCTTTGCAAAGCTTAAATCTTCTCACAATATGTTTCAGTTATTTGCCTAATTAACATACAGCTTTACATGATTGAGTGATCAGGGCAAATTAGATACCAACAGGGGCCATTGACCTAATGTGCAGACAATCCCCAAACTAGATCCTCAAAAATTTTAATGACTTCAGTGTGGAGTTAGCACCATATAGCACTGTGTGGCTGAGCCCTGGGCTTAAAAATCGTTCTCCTGCAGTTAAGAAAAGTAAAGAGGATTTGAGTGTGCCCAAAACACTTCACAGTGTCTCACTGCTATCAATAAAGCAGCAGAAAGAAGACGAAAAGTGACCTGTCATTATTGTTATACCATTGCAAAAGTTGAAATGACACTTCAAAGTGAACAATCCCTTTCTTTAGGGAAGTTCAGCCTTTTTATGATACTCATTTTATTGGGAAGGGGAGAGGGGAGGTAACATTAAATTTCCATGTCTGTAACAAATGAAAAAGTGTTTATACTTCTGACGGAAAAAAAAATAAATATCTGAACATCTGTAGTTATTTGGTAGACTATTACCTTAAAACTGTTCACAGGTATTGATGACTAGTATTTATCAGGGGGCAGAGCCAAGGGTATTTGCAAAGCCAAAGCCAAGTGGATTTCTTTGCTCTGCTTAACTCCTTTCTGGGACTTATTTTGAAAAATACAAGGCCTGATACCATTGGATTAAGGTCAGGAGCACTTCTGTTACAAAAATTTGGGGAGGAGTGATACAGAAACACACTTTAAAATGCATGCAAGAGTGCTAGTTTGGTTTTTGTGACATCTGCCTGTAATGGTGTGTTTCAAGAATAGCTAGGCTGTGTGCTATGTAAAAGTGTGGCTTGCCTTGTTAGAAACTTTACAGTTTAAGCAGTTGTTCGAGCTGGTTAGCTTACAGCCTTACAACAGTTGTGCAGAGCCTTCTTCCCTGACTTCCCAGTTTACTCCAATGTAAACTAGACCTGTCACCCACAGGTGACAAATGCACAGTCCACCAGGCTCACTCTTACCCAGCAAATACCTGGACCACCAAGTTTTTGCAGGTGTCTGAAAGCATGAATGACATCAGGGTTGTTTTGTTCCCTGTTATTAGATGGCAGATTGAATCCAGTCCCACTTGTTAAAAGGTTTGCTTGGCATCTGAAGCCAAAATATTCTTTGTAACACTTCAGAATGAATAAGTGTGCACTTCAAAACACCGACAACACACCGACGGTTGTCTTTCATTTTTGGCCCCTGTGTACAGCTTCACAAAGTGAAACAAAGGGAGACTTATTGCAAGAGGCCTCTCATGATTTCCATTTATTTATTTATTCATTTGTTCATCCATTCATTCATGTATATTGAAAAGACTCTACTCATTTAATTTGTGCACAGCAGATAAAATTAATTACTGCACTGCAGATAATAGCACATAAAGGTCATGCTCAGAATTGTGTTTCACTTTGGTGTCTTTATCATGCTTTGAAGATAATGGTTTGATGTTGTTTGTACACTGTGGAGTGCACTTCTATCCCTTGGGAAGCATACTGAGAAAACAAATAATAGTAACAGAATGGTACAGCATAGCTGTTCTTCAGTGTTTGTCCCTGCTTTAAAAGTCTCAGCTGCTTAAAGCAGTGCCTGTTGACAGTGCAGAGTTCCTCAGTCCGTAAACGTGGAGGTATCGATCTGAAGACACTGAAATTGATGTATCTGTGTGTGTGAGAAAAGGAATGTGGTGTTCTGGCAGCTATTCAATTATTCACAATGGTTTGTTGCCGTGGTGCATTTCTGCAGCATTCTTCCTGTGCATCCTCTTCTCACCCAGTGCTAGATTAGTCAGTTTTCAATGGGTCTGGGATCATAGAAAGGTGTTTTGTTTATCAAATGTTTTTCCCCATACACAGTGCAGGAGTATAAATGAGGTTGCTTGGGAGAAAAGTGTTAGATTTCATCAGTATTCACAGAGATTTTTTCCTGTGGACAAGTGCTGTGGGTTTACTAATGGTCACAGAGCATATGGTTCAGCTTCCCCACGCTGAACTGGGCAACAGATGAGGCCCATCATCAATGAAGATGCAGACAGCAAGCAGTGTGTGTTCAGGGCCTGCTTTGGGAGAGATTTCATTTTTTCTTTTCATATCTGTGAGCGGGGCCAGGTTTAATTGTCACATGACAGAGTTAACTGGGCCTCATCAAGGTGTTTGTTCACCCCGTGGGCCCGCGTGGGTGCTGTGCTGGAGGTGGTCTGACATGCCCAGGCTCCTGGGCCAGGGGAGGTGCAGACCTGTGCCCCTGCACACATAATCCCAACCCTGGCTGTGCTGTGGCTCTGCTGCTTCTCCCTGTTGGCTGCAAAGCAGCTGGGGAATGGTGAGTTGCCAGGACTGTGGCAAGAGAGGGAGAAGATGAGGCGTGAGGAGTGATATAAGGAACTCTGAGATTGGAGCTTGATAAGAGCTTAAGCTCCTTTTCTTCTTCTTCTTGAAAACTAGCACCTGATGTTTGTTAGAGGTATGTTGCTGCTAAGAGGTGATTGTATGGCTTAGAAAAACATTTTTTGGATGCATGTAAAGAAGATGAGAGAGAAAGGTGGCCCCATTTCAGCTTATCTTCTCATAAGTAGTCTGTAGAGTTCAAGTAATTTCTGGCCTGTGAAATAGCTACAAATCTTAATATTAAAGATGCTCTTTTTCAAATAAAATCCAGAGTATACATTTTAAATCATCTGGGAGGCTTGGTAGTTTGTTAGGAATAGTAATGATGTTTGAAAACTTCTCCTTTTTGCCCAATATTGCCCAATTCAGAATGTTTAATGCTGTCCAAAATTCTAAGTAATTTATACTGTATCGTATAGTATATAAGTATATAGTATATATAAACTGTATTGATTTGCATTCAGCTTTCATTGGAAAGGTGTCTACTTAGTTTTTCATTAATTAACAATGTTCAAAGTATAGTTTAGAGTCCTAACAGCAGTCATGACTACAACATGTTGGTGGACTACTGTGAAAGGCATCTGTTTATGGCCATAAAGTTGTGGGGAATATGACAATAATTTCTCAAGGTCATAGTCATTCCTCAGAAAAACTGAGATAACTCTCAGTACATCAACCCATTATTCAAATAATGTGGCTTGCAAAGAAATTAATTATAGAAATTTAAGGAGAAGCAAACACATTCTAGTGCTTAACTTCAGCTGTTGTGGGTGATGGGATAGGTTCTTTCTAGGAATATATAAACTATTATTGGGGTTTAAGCCCAGCTGACAACTAAGCATCATCAGTCACTCATTCAACCTCCCTCTCTCCACCTCTTGCCCTGGTGGACAGGGAAGGAGAATCAAAAGACTTGAGGATTTTGGTAAGAATAGTTTAATAATTGAAAACAAAGTAAAATATAATAATAATAGTAAATTATTTTAGTGGTGGTAATAAAAAGGGAAAAAATCCAAACACATGATGCACAATGCAATTGCTCAGGTACTGCTGACTGATGCAGGCCCTGTTTCTGAACCCAGAAACCCTGACCTCCCTTCCATGAAACTCTGCCAGTTTATATACTGGGCATGGTGTTCTAAGGTGTGGAATATCCCTTTGGCCAGCTCAGGTCACCTGTCCTAGCTATGCTCCCTCCTTTTGAGGTGGGTGGTTTTTTTTTTTTTTTTTTTTTTTTTTT
>VWYO01013930.1:137677-151184 GCA_013400275.1 Rhadina sibilatrix | reverse complement strand
AAAAAAAAAAAAAAACAAAAAAAAAAAAAAAAAAAAAACCAAAAAAAAAAAAAGCTTGATTTACTATGAACTCACTTATAAGAGCTCAAAACATCAGAGTGTTGTCAATGTCATTCTCATTCTGTATCCAAAACAGCACTGAGAAGAAATTAACTCTCTCCCATCTGAAACCAGGACAGCCATAAAAAAGAGATACCCCACTTTATGTTATGAGCAAATGTTGTATAGGTCAGAGGTGTTAAATTTGAAGTGTTTAGAGCACATCTGGGTCATCTGCAACCAGGAAAGGATGCAGTATATCCAAAGTACTTGTAATAGGCTACAAAATAGTTTGAATTATCTCTGATGCCTTTGATAATTACAATGTGATCCTTGGCTATTGATAGAAGTATTTCAAAGGAGATATAGCACTGAGTCTTGAGGATGTTGTTAGTGCTGATGAGATTGCTCATAATCAGTAAGTGGCTCATCACATTCTTAAAAGCCAGTTGGGAAAGCCAGTAATACAGAAAAAAGCCTCAAAGGAATGGTGTCACTGTGTGTCACATTACTCATATCATTAGATGGATTCTCATAATAGCTTTTTCTCTGGAAATAATTCTTCATGACAAGCAATATTTGTGTCATTAAATGTTTGTGCCATGTAATAGGACCCAGGCTTGAAGAGTGTAAGAGAAAAATTGGTGAGATATTTTGAGGCTGAGATTTATGCCTCAACTTTTTTCAGTTAAAGCACAGTAAGATGATCATGCAATTAGGAAAAATTGGAAAAAAATTCCAAGAGTAAACTACTTTTTTTTTTTTTCATCCTTAACTTCCCACATTTATTTAGAACAAGTTGAGTGTGTTTTGACTGTGGTTGCCCAGCCAATAGATTACTGCTGTCCAAAAGGGAAAAGCATTTCTGCTATAAGTGCCCCTTCAATTTTGAGAAGTAGCTCTTTACACAGTGGTTACTAAACCTAAAGGTAATAAAAGCCACTGTGTAATTCTGACATCCTTTCAAAGATTTTTAAGAGGTCTAACTGCTCTGAAGCAATGAAACTTAGCTGTTCAGGTTGATATATTCAGGTTTATTCTGGTTGTTAGATTTTTTTTTCCTGTAAACAGTTGTACAGAGTGGTTCTTCCAGGGCTTGTTCATGCTCAGTAGCTACTCAGTGACTGGAGAATCTCCAGCTTTCCCTGTCAGATACCTGTCTTTCCAAACCAAGGCATTTCTTCTTCACCAACTGACCCCATCTATTTCCTAAAAGGAAATTGTCAAATCAAAAGCAGTGCAAAAAAGACATTCTTTTAAAATTCAGAGTAACTTAAAAATAATCAGTGATCAGCTGGTTCCATTTGTTGCCGAGTCACAGGCTGCACCCCAAAAAGGCTGTTTGTGAGTGAAGGCCCAGCATTGGCTTAAATGAAAGCTGAGCACTCACCTATCTGTGAGGATCTGAGCCTTGTTGTGGAGGGGGAGAAAAGGATAAACCCCTTAAAAGTAGTGTCTTTTCAGATATTGTGCATCTCTTGAAGGGGTGCCAGAGACCAACTCATTTAGCAAGATTATTTGATCTGCTTTCTTTTCTTATGATAATAGATAGATAAAGGTGTACTTCCTCCTGCAAATCTGCACAGCAGAGCTCATTTGGGCAAAATTTCATTGTTCCATACCCAATAATTCTCAAGTCTAAAGAGAGACAGTAGGAACACAGTAGGTTCAGACCTATTCAACACTGCAGGAAGCTGAATTGCTTCCAGAGAGCTTTCTTTGTCTCCTGGCAGACTCCCCGAGACAGGATATTATGGGAAGACACCTCTGTCCTTCCTCCACTGCCCATCTTCAGCCCTTGATGTAAGAGATTCTTCACTCCCTTGTTTTTGCAGCAAAGAGGTGGCTCTGTGGGGCCCCTGGGTGGTGGGGCCCACTTTCAAAATTTTGTTCCCCAGCAGGTGTGCAGGAGGTGTGAGTATTAAACATGAGGTGACTCATACAACTGCCCCAAAGCAGGGGGCTGTGGACTTCTGTGGATGACCTGTGGCTCTTCATCTGTCCAAGAACAAAGCTCCCCTGCAAAACAACATCAACACCTCGTGGTCCCGTAAGGGGCAGTGGGCAGCACATGCTCATCCCTCCAGCCCAAGGGACTGGAATTAGGTCTCCTTGCGGCAAATCCCAAATAAAATACTGGGCTGTGCTTTCTCCAGGGCAAGCACAGGCACCACAAGTTTTTGATGTGCTTCCTGCTGAACCAGGCAGTAGGCCTGCTCAGCACCTTGCTTGATCCACTCACTGCAAAATAAGACTAAGGGTAACCAGCTGGGTCAAGGCTGGGAGGATTTTCTTTGCATCAGCACAAGACAGGCAGCTGTGGTAGTAAGGGAAATTGTGTGAAGCATACCTAATCTCTCCTAGTCACACATATCTGCTGATGCCTTAAAAAGGCATCTGGCTTCTAGATACCAAATCACATTATCCAGCATCCTGGGCAATATATCTTGCACTGCTCTGAGCTCTGCTCCACCACCAGAGCGCAAGAAGTGCTGAAATCCAGGTGCTGAAGCAGTCAGCCCGTTCTGGAGGTAATCACAAATAGAAACAAGTGTCTTTATGTTATTTCCAGCCACCCAGAATTTGAGTCAGAACTCTTTTCAGTCTGACCTGAAATAGCAGTATCACTTTGTATCTTCAGTAATATCTTTTCCTTGTTTCTGAATGTGACAGTTGTTCCCACTCATATGGGAAAGGAGTACATCTGCACCCCAACGTGCCATGGTAAGAGCAGAGAATTCATAAATTCCTAAATTCCTATAGGGCTCATAAGGCTGTTGATAAGCCTTTCTCCAAACCCATGAGACAATATCACCTAATCTAGCAAAACAGCTTTTGTCACTGCCATAGCATCAACTAACTCTGGGCTTCATTCTCATTTTTAACCTTGGAAGACTTACATCTCAGTGAAGTCTTAGATGTGCCAGTTTTCTTCCTAAAAGCTTGTCTCCACTAGATGAAGCAATGCTGAATATTTTAGACCCTGTGAGGCTTTTGTGGCTTTGCAGCTAGATTAGTCCAAAAAACCTGATGAATTTGTGCTGATAGTTGGGTTTAAGAATTTATTCTGCTTACTCTGGTGAAATCTTTATAGCTGTGCTTACACAGATCAGTTGTTACGAGTGAGGTCTTGCCTACAAGAATGCTCTAAAATGGCTACTATTTTTGTACCAGAAAAAAATTGTAGTTAGATTTGGATGCTTGTGATAGTTGAGATCTGCAGACAACTGCTCCCTTTGGGAGCAGAGCTCAGTGCTCAACCTTAGTAGACACATTTGGATCTACTGCCCAGATTTGCTCAATTAGGAATCTCTGTTTATCCCTCTTTTTCTCAAAATTTTGGAGGTATGGGGAAGTTCCTTGGTAAGTACCCTGGAATAGGAACAGAAGATCATTGAAGAAAGAAATGAGAGTTTCTTAACAGTATGTGGAATTTGGCAGGAAACACCCTCCCATCATCACTGCCTGTATTCCTGTTTTCTTGCTAAAATCTCCTTTGCAGAGAACAAGATTATAAAAAATTGAAATTACTTCCTGGCTAATACGGATTTTCAGACTCATGACTGAATAGATGTTACAGTGAGTTTTTAGATGTTTCCCTTAGCTCTTCTGTTATTCTGCAGGTGTTCACCCAGAAGGGATGCCAGTTGCCCTCCTGTTTGATGCTGTAATCTGCAATTGCAGTGAGTTGTTGGATGCCTGGCAATGCCACACAGCACTTTCTGCCTTTTTACACTGTGGAACAGATACTGATCACCACACTTCCTTCCAAATACTGTCATGCTCAAACCCTCTCTCTTTAACCTTGAAATGTCAGGATCACACAGACCAGTACATTCTACTGCATAACTCAGAAGGAAATCTAATAAATGTATTAACATTTCCTTCACTTTCCTTCACTGGAGTGCTTCACAAGAAAACTTGGCTTATAAACCTTCCTGTGAGCTTGGTGGCAAAGTAATATCAAACTGGACATACGGTTGGGATACCTTTGAAGAGAACTCTATTTAAATAAGGTGTCTAAACTTAAAAGGCATTACAGAATGGACTTCACATTTTGTGCAATTGGAGTGCTTAGTGATTATTAGATAGCTGTTAGACAGAGAATTAAGGCTTAATGTAGATTTCAATGTGTTTGGTTTGACAGAGGCCATGCAATTTTTGTGTAACACAGTAACATTTATAAGCTGATTCAAGCACTTTTATGCCGGCGTGCTGTCCAAGTTTTCTTATTACAATTATGCATAATAACAATACAGTTATATGAAAATGATAGTGCTTGGGTAATCACAGTACTGGGAGCATTTGTCCTTTATTCTGAAGAGCAGAGAAGTGGAAAAGTGCTGGATGTGGGGAAAGGAAATTAATATTTGCCCTTGCAGAACACTCTTCTTCCACTGGATTTGCATACAACTCATCATACCTTTTCTGCATCCTGGTTATGCTTCTTTGCAGTTCAGCAGGAGAACTATTTTTGTCTGATGTTGGGGAACAGGTCTGAACTTAGAAAAATTAGTTTTGGTTCTTCTTGTGGGAGAGTGTACATAAGCATACAATGGTTTTCTCTGACTGCCCCACTCTCTTCATATTCAAGTAGTACTTAGCATTGGTAGGAATATCCACAGGGTACAGGGGGACAAGCACACTGGCTATAAACACGCTGCTTTCCAGATAAGGAGTATTTTCTGTAGTGGCTTTATTCTTGTGCTGTAGGTCTCTTGTGCAGCCCTGGGCATTAGGAAGTTTGCCTGTGCCACCGCTCCTTCCAAGCCTCTGCAAAAGATCCTAAGCATGCCCATGGAGTACATGGTTGCTCAGCACCATAGAGTGCACAGGGCAACAAAAATACTCACTTAAGTTTCAAGATTGACTTTTAAACTATGTGACTTGGACAGCCTCCTCTTCTAACCCTCTACACCTGCCAAAGTGTGCTGTAGATGCTAAGGAGAACTTGGAGATCAAAAATTTTGCCCATCCGTTCAGACTCTTCCTGCAAAGACTGGTGAAACCCAAAACATGACTTGTTGACTCCTCATGTGTAGTTCCATCCTATCTGGACTTCCTTTTCTTCCTTCTAGTGAAGTTCTCCTTCAGTGAAATTGTACTGAAAATAGATGTTGGCTCATGCTCCAGCACCTCTTTGTGTAACTGCTGAGTGTGCTGAAGCAAGGATGTCTGAACTTCTCCTTCCAAAGAAGCTGCTTAGACCTCCAAAAATAGTATTTAAATAATATTTAACATGTAAACCCATGTCATTTTCCACCTGGTTAATACTAAGCTCCTATACTTGCCTGTTACTGCATTTAACAAAAAATGAAACACAGTTCTGTATTTTATGTATCATGACTAATTTTTGGCTAGCTTATACTGTTTTTTGAGACTTTATGTACCTTAGCAGATGGTGTTAAAGTTTCTGTGAGTCGTTTAATTTAATTTTTTCCCACCTCCTTAGCATTACCCTTTGCTTTTAATTATTTGCTTGCAAACTAGCTGACACAAACTAGTTGAACACACTGATGACAATGGATTGCAATAAAAATATAAATTTTAAGATGTCAAAATTTAAGCATTTGACTGGTTTTAAGGAAAAACTTTTCAAGAATGTGTCAACCTCTTTATTGTAGGTTATTAAAAATAGTAATAATAATTTAAAACTTCATTATAGTGTTTTATGATCAATATTCCTGAAATTCGGCTGCATATTATCTTGGATACACTCACACTGAAAGGGAGAAACACAAAGATGAACTTTATTGTGTTCCAGTTCTGCAAAAACATCTTTTTGTGTGGGATCCAGAGTTGGGGCCTTTGTCAACAAAAATGCTGGGAACAGCTTTTTGCTCAATTATGTCATAATCTCATTTTCAGACATCTAAATATATAGCATTTTCCAAGGTGTACAGTATGTACTATTAATATGGTTCAGAAATATCTGTAGGCATTTAATTCTGAAAGTTAATTATTTCAGGCAGGAACAATAGAGGCCTGAAGTGCCATTAAATGTACTGCTGGCTAATATAAAAGAAGACGTTTAAGTAACTCTCTGGAGTGCTGGTTAAAGTTAGACAGGACATTTCATGATGCTCAGAGTTGTGCTGTGTGTCTCAGACAGTGAATCCAGAATCTGACACAGTGGGAGCTTCCAAAGACTGACCACTCTTGAAGTCATGGACATATCAAAGCATATACATTGCATCCAATCATATGAACTTAATTTTAGACAGTTAAAAAAAAATCTACATACTAAAGTACTGGCAAAAACAAATAAACCAAAATAGTGAAAAATTTCATGGTTATGTGTTCTAAAAATAGTGTTCTTGCTGTCCTGTTTGTTATTAATGGAAACCTCCACAGTTTACAATCTAATATTTCCTGCATAATTTGCTGCTGTATAGAATGTCATGCTTTTAACAAACTGAAACTGTCAGCGTATGGAATAGTTTTACAAGGTATTGTTGATGACAGTGGTATGTGAGTTAAAAAAAAAAAATAGCTTAAGAACCTTTAGTTTCAGGTGATTTTTTTGGTTAACTTACCTGAAGCCCAAACCTGAATCCAATTGAACTTTAATAAAGTAAATAAATAAAAAGAAATTAATGCATTCCAACTGACAATAAAAAATTATTCCTTCTCTCATGATTGCAAAAATATCCTAATTTGTTTCTCCTTTTATAACTTTCTGAGCCTTTCAGCAGCTACCTTTTACACTCTTACAACCTGCAACTTTTCAATCTGCTTTTCCACAACCATTACACTGTTCCACTCCTTCTCAGCTCCATTAAAATGCATCTTCTTAGTTCAGCAGTGAAGCATTAACTTCTTTTACCTGGGCACCAGCATCATTTGCCATCAAATAAAAAAACGGTTCAACTACTTTGATAGAGTTGCACAGGTTTCTGGTTTTGTAAAAAAGGAAAAGCTATATTTAGCTACAGTTACATTTACTGAACTGCAGCCTGAAGCTGAAACCAGTTTTCATTTTGATGTTCTGTTTTTCCCCAGCTATAGTACTGGCTTGCAATACTGGCTCGACAAAAAAGACCAAATTCATGCTGGAAGCAGACATTAGTGTCTTCAGAAAATTTCAAAACGAAAAGAGACTCATCTTTGTCTCATCCTTGTCTAAAGTTCTGACTTTAATGTGTCTGTCTCCACTGCTCAAAATAGCCCCTTACTGATATGCCAGAATGATTCTCCTTGCACACCTCTGTGGTAACTACACTGGAGGAACACCAGTTGTATCAGAGCAAGGCTCTAAGTGGTTCTGCAGAATACAGTGTGTGGTTCAGTTCTTACCTCACTAGTGGGAGTTTTTTCCCTACTGTAGAAGCACGAGAACATTATTCTAAGTGTGCCTATGGAAATATACAGGGAAAGCTATAAATATGAACATATTAATTAAATGCTTATATGCTCTGACATTTAAAGACACTCAGTAGTAGTCAAAGCTTATATGGCTGTGAACAACCAGGTCTCTTGTAAATTTTTCCTATTATTTACAAGGAATGTTGCCTATCTCTCCTGAGCATTATTTCTTCTTTTTTTTTTTCTTCTTACAATTGCTATCAAAGGTAAATTAAAACCATTTTTTGCTCCTTTCTCTATAACTTCATAGAGATAAAAATGGGTTTGTATTGGTATTTCGACTTACACATGGTCTTTTTTAAAAAAATATTCCCTGGAGAAGAAATAGGGGCTTGTCTTAAGTCATTGCAAACATATAGTTTCAGTAGAGCCTTCTCATTTAAAGAGCTTCAGATATCTTTTGCACGAACAGGGTGTAGAAAAAAGAATCAAAATTTTTCTAAGTGGGAAAAAAGAACCCTAAACAAACCAGAGAAATAACAAATAAAAAGCTTAAATACATAATAACATCCTGAAGCATTAAGATGCAAATTCTCATGAGCCTTAGCATTTTTTAAATGTTAATAAAATGTTATTGGGAAATTACTAGTATTTTTATACCCACATGTACCTTTTACTGGTACTGCTGTACCTGTTTTGCCTTTCATACTTGGTCTAATAAAAGACCACGAGTAGTTACAATGAATAATGCATTTGAAAAATGTTGTCCTTCTTTTCCTTAAGCCAGTTGCACATTCTTACAGTTTTCCAGCACTTACTTGCCTGTGGCTTTTCCAAGATAGCTGCCCAGAATGATAGGCTTCACCCAAAGTAGCGTTTGTTCTTTCATCTCCATTTTCTCGGTAGTTTTTATTACAGCCATCACTGCTTTCTATTTATTCAGACTGCTTTTCTTTAGCTTCCTAAAGGTGCTTTTGGAAAGGGATCTCAGCATCACAGTTGTTACTGAAATCATTAATTTAATCTCTCTTTTCATTTACTAACATGTCTTCATTTTTTTTTTTAGTTCTTCAGTTTAACACTTACAAAAGCTCCTATTCCTCTTAACCTCTGTGGAATAAAAAACAAAAAACAAAAACAACAACAACAACAAAACCAAAATCAAACAAACAAAAAACCCCCAACAAACAAACAAAAAAAACCCCATAAAAATATGCACTATAAGTCATGTATTTTTTCTTTCTCTTTTCTTCTGTTGATTTTCACTCAGGTTTACTGGTCTGTTAGCATGAGACTTGTCACCAGGTTTCTCATGAATACCAGAATACCTCTGTCTAAATTTTCTGCTCAACTGTGCATCCATAACTGAATGCATTAACATCACAGAAGTCAATAAATATTTAATTAATAGCAATATGTAAGATGGAGGGGTCAGAATTTGTTGCAAGTAGGTGTTGTCATCAAGTGGAACCTAGCAGAGAGGATTTTTACTTAACATGGCCTTCAGTTTTAGGCTACTGATTCCCTTAAATTAATTTCATCTGCTAAACTATTTTTGTAGAAATACAGGTGGAAAGAGTTGGATACCTCAGAAGTATCCAAAGGCAGAGGCATTTTGCTGGAATCTGTGTATTTGTGTTAGACAGGTGCAGGCATTTCCTGTTCTCCATTTGCAATATGAGGAACTTTATTATTTCCTTGGATAACGGCTTCATCATCTGAAGTTTGAGTACAAATTATCTGCTGGAGTCTGGCAGATTGTGCCAACAAGGCTCAGCACAGGTACAAAATATTGCTTCAGAGCAGCGTAATTTTCTTTGCAAAATGGATGTGAAGTTTGTTCTGTAGATTGTCCAAGATTTGTGCTCAGCTCCAGCTCACCTACGCCGTCTTTTACATGGTTTAAGAATTGTACGTGCCCCAAGAACTTGTGTTTAGAAAGCAGAGCAGACTGCACTATGAAGTCAGTGGGGAAGGAATTAAATTTCCTTGTCAGAGAGCAACTGGGATTTTCTTTGTTTTCACTTGAATTTCGGAGCCCTTCTTTTTTTAATTTTTTTTTTTTTTTTTTTTTTTTTTTTTTTTTTTTTACAGCTTGGATAAGCTCAATGCATATTTAAAGAATGGTACAAGAGATAATATTTAAGTGTGGAAAACTGTGAAAACAATTTAAACTAGTCTTTCAGTTAAGCTTGAAAATTGCTTTCTGGCACATATCCAAACAAGAAAAGCACACAGAAATGCCTGCCATTTTATATCCAGTCCATTTTTTTGGAATAGCAATAGCTGAAAGAATAAAACTCTGAAGTTGTGTACACGTGTGCTTTCACATATGCTCACCGTAACAGGCACAATCTTTTACTCTTTTGCAACTGCTTATCTCCAGTGTTTATCAACTGTGTATTGACATGTTGGTCAGAAGAGCTTTTGTTAAAATGAGAAATGTCAATTATTGTTGCAAGTAGTTACCACTAGAAAATAACACAAATAACACTCTTGATTCTGAGCTGCTGTTTCATGATCAACAAATATTTGCTCTGTAGAGATTAATTTCAATGCAGATTAAGCTTAATGCATTTTTTGTTTAATTATCTGGTTTTGTAAATGGCAGATACAAAGCCTCTAGGGTTATGGTACACAGACAAAGAACTTTTCTAGATAGATTTAGATTTAGAACATCTCTAGATAGATTTAAAAGGACTATGTTGCTCACAGGCATTGAATGTAGCATTGATTAGGAAATTTTCTTAAGATTCTAGTTCTTAAAGCAATATAAAATCAGAAATTCACTTAGAGTGTTTAATATATTCTTAGCTCTAGGGCCTGCAAGGGAAAAGTCAGGATATGATTCAAAAGTGCTATTTCAATGTTCAAAAAATAGAAAGCACCCAAATTCTCCCACCTAAACTCTGGCTAAAAGTTTGCGGGGACCTAGTTCAAGTAATAATGTGAAGGGTGTGAGAGATGCTTGGGCTTTCACTCACACACTCACACCCCCAATGTATTGATAAATTTCCTCTTAGGAAATAAAGGAAACTGTACCACAGGAGTGGAGGAGCTGCTGATGCTGAGTAGGTAACAGGCTGTAATGCTATAGAAAGAATGCAAAAGCTTTACTGCTTGGTTAATTGAATAAATTAAAAGAAGGAGAAACAGAAATAATGAGTACTGAAGGAAATAATTACTGGTCCTAGGGCTTTCTGCATAGTGGTGTCATATTGGCATTGGAGATATATGCATTGACTAGAAATCTTGAACATCTGTCCCTATTCCCAAAGCCATTCATAATCAATAGGGAAAATTAAAAATAATTTTATTTTTTTGATTTTTTTTAACTCTGCTCTTGCTGGTTAAGATTCTGTGATCTGTGTTTTTCACAGTTTTAATATAACTTCAGAGATACTAAATGGGGAGATGAAGCTAATAGTTATTTATATTATTTGATTGTGTTGATGCTTGCACATGTACACAAACAGACTTGGGGAGCTCATGGAGAAATCTGAGAGAGATGATAATTCACAGCAATATATATAATAACTAATGTACATTTTTATTCCTGACACCTAAGAATAAAGAATGTTAACCAAAAACACTGGCAAAAAAGGCTGAAGGAAGATAACTTGACTTCTTTGGCAGGGTGCTGGTAGTACCAAGGTAGTACTTAAGAAGTCGGTCAAAATGGACTTGGAAAATTCTTGCTCTTTTTCCTTCTGGGCAACTTTTGTGCAACTAAGCCCCACACAGCCACTAACTCACAGTCCCTGCATCAGGATGTGAGAGAGAACTGGAAGAGTAAAAGCAAGAAAACTCACAGGGTGAGATAAAGAGAGTTCAGTAGGGAAAACAAAATCCACACAACAAGCAAAGCAAAGAAATCATTCACTACTTCTCATGGATAGGCAGGTCCATCTCCAGGAAAGCTGGGCTCCACCATGCCTAGTGGTGTCTTAGGAAGACAAACACCATCATCCCAAACTTCCCCCTCTTCCTTCTTTCCCCAGCTTTACATGCTGACCATGACACTATAGGGTATGGCACATCCCTCTGGTCAGTTGGGGTCAGCTGTCCTGGCTGTGTCCCCTCCCAACTCCTTGTGCACCCCCAGCCTGCTCCCTGGTGGGGTGGGAGGCAGAAAAGGCCTTGGCTCTGTGCAAGTGCTGTTCAACAATAATGAAAACATCCCTGACTTATCAACATCTGTTTTCCAGCACATATCCAAAACACAGCCCCAGCCCAGCTTCTGAGAAGAAAATTAACTCTGCCACAGTCAAAACCAGCACAGCAGACAACTTTAGCAGATAGCTGGAGACAGGATTGTTAGAGACAGGATAACAGTATTGGCACATGGCCATTGGAGGGCACTTAACAATATCAGTGTGCTCCAAGTCCCCTCAGTTGCATGCTGATACAAAGGTGCTTAATTTCCCAAGAATGCATTTGGCCAACCTAAATCAGCTGCAATCTCATATTTTTATTCTGGTGGCTGGATGAACCATAAATAAATTTTATTGTTATGGATGTCAATCTCCTCAACAAATTTCATCTAAGCAATCCTGCAAAATAATATCTTTCCAGTTATTTCTTTTTTCAGTTTCCCACTTAACAAAAAATGTGGCTGTCCTGGCAACTCAAAACTCTGATAGAAATGAATTATCTCCTCAGAACTTTCTGACAATTTGAAGCTTCTTTCTTCATGGTTTATTGAACTGATCTATAGACCAGTCCTATTCCACCAGATTGCAAAAGAAGATGCTGACTGTGACACAGAATTATGGTATTTTAGCATGAGTGATATTAGGTACTTCTGATGGACACACTTGATTTATGTAAGATGTCTGTTGGAAGTTGTTGTTCTTCAGTAAGAGACCCCGAGTTATGCCAGCTTGAAAATATCTTAACAGTCAGGTTTTGAGAAGTGGTGTGAAGTTGAGTTTCAATTTTTTTTTTTTTTTTCCAGAGGCAGCCACTCTATGAAAGGTAAAAACAGTACCTAGTACCTGTCCCTTAAGTGCAGGAAATCAAATATCTTTCTGGTTTTCTTACCTAAACAAGTGGCAGAGATTTGAAGCAGCCCCTTTATGCCAGTTACAGGCTTTTAATAAAGTCTTTTAATGTTTGTTTTGGGCACTTTTTTTTTTATTGATCATTCAAATGAATGGCAGCACTCATGTTCCTTAGTGCTGAATAATAAAATTATACAGGGACAGTTAAGTTAAAAAAATATTTCACCATGGAGCCACACTCAAGCATTCTTACTCTATTGAAATTATTTTTCCATTCATGTGTCTGACATTTTCTTCTCTCTCATCAAGAGGAGAAAAGAACATTAAACCCAATGATGATAATTTTTGCTACCTTATATTTATACTTACATATCTCGTAAAATGATAGGAAAATTCACTGGAGTTGCAGGTTTTGGAATATACTTAGCCATGAAATAGGCTGTAATCCTGCAAGCATGCACATAACTGAATGTAAATTAATAGTTCCATTTAATTCAGCTATACTTTTCATATACAAAAAATTAAAATAACATCTTTATTTTCATAGATGTACAAACAAAGAATGGTTTAGGTTAGAAGGGACCTTAAAGTTCACCTAGTTCCACCCCTTTGGGCAGGAACGTGGGCGGGAACCTTTCCACTAGACCAGGTTGTTCAGAGCCCCATCCAGGTCATTGAACACATCCGGAGGGCTTCCATTTTGTACGGTTAAAATCTAAGACTACTCTATGCTTTTGTTTTTCCTCAGGGCTGGATGAGTTGATGAATTGTGATTGGAAAAATAAGGCTTAGAAACAGAAAAAACCAGTCAGAGATTATAGTGATAAAAGTTATTCTGTTTATTGTATGCATTTCACTCTTATATGATAGCTACTGTTTAGGCACTGGGAGAACTTCACAGATCAGGATTTCATACAGCATTTTTAATATTTATAGTTTTATTTTTACCTTCATTTCTTGTTTCTTCAGCTACACATAGTGAGACCTAAAATATGTGCTTTCAGATCAAAAGGAAATTGATTAGATGCTCTTCCTTTCCCCAATTTGCCTTGTTCTTCAGAATAGATTTATTCCTTTACAGATTGTAGGAATCTGTTCTGTTCATTCCTTAATGAATTCTTAATTCATGAGACACTTTCTTTCTCTCTCTCTCTCTTTTT
>VWYO01013930.1:107529-137622 GCA_013400275.1 Rhadina sibilatrix | reverse complement strand
TTTTTTTTTTTTTTTTGTGAGCGTTCTGTGCTGCTGCTGCTATCTACTGCTGCATGGTACTGTAACCTCTAGCTTGTGTGAAACACTATTGATTTTTTTTTTTCCTGAACTGTGTAGACTGTGGCTCCCCTTGGAAGAAAAAAAGATGCATTTTCTTCATTTATGCAGCTTCCTTCTGTAAACTTGCATGCTTCAATTTAATAATGGTTGAATCACCATTACTATGCTGTTGTAATATTTTCAGTTACAGCAGAGTTCTAGAAGACCAGAATAATTTTTGAGGGAAAAACCCTACAAATTTGTTCTTATTTCAAAAAGAGAAGTGTTAAATCTTTACATTATATTTTATCACTTCTCCAGACTGTTTCCTCCAAGTGCAACAAACTAACATGCTTTTCAGTGTGCATAGTGCAGATAAATGCTAATAAAATATCTGAAGTCACGGTGTGGGGTAGGGTTTACAAGTTCTTTCAAGCAGAGAAATGGTTAACACAAGCACTGGCAAGACAGCAGATGGGATGATGAAATGCAGCTGCAAGGGATAAATGCACTCAGGAGAAGGCTGCAGAGGAAGGGAAGTGCCTAAGGAAGTAGGGAGAGCACTTGGAGGAGTGCTGGTAGAAGGGCATGCTGTGAGGCTCAAGGTGACATGAGCCTCTGAAATTAGGGAGTAGGAAAACAGCTATGTGGAGAGGAAAAAAATAGAGATGCACTTTTTGAAATGGGTTTGAGGATGAGTAAATAAGAGCCTTTTTTTCCTAGCAAGGCTGCCCCTGGCAAGCATGAGTCCTGGAAGTCAACCTGTTTGTAAGGGCATGGGTAGAGTTCAGCTCCCCAAACTTCAAAAGTCTTTTATGTGACACAAGTTTGCATTTGAGCATGTTGGTGTTGGCCCCTTCACTGTCAATGGAAAGAAACAGATGCTTTTAGGGCATGATTCATCTGACCTATTTTGAACACATGCCTTAGGAGGAGTTGAATCATACCCTAGAACTGTTTCTGTCTATTGACTATAAAGAGAGCCTAGGGCGACTAACTCAGATTTAAATACCTATATAATAGATATCTTGGCTTGGCCAGATATAAGTGGTCCCTAAGAATACCATATAAGTGCAGAAGTTACTGTTTGAATGTCACCATTGCGACAGCTCTAGAGCGTGGGCACTACAGAAGTTTCTCTGGATTTACCTGAAATTCCACTGCTTTGTTTCTGTACAGGAAATGGGCAGTGGGAGGTGGTGGCATAGCCACCCTTTGCCACTGGATGTATGCTGAGCTCTGATGGCTGCTGCAGAAAGCTATGGCTCTGCCAGTTGCCCCAAAGCTCTGCTGATTCTGAGGAATTGCTTCTCTTAGATCTTCAGGGGAGAAATTCACAAAGGAGAGAGAGAGAGGGAGGGAAAAAAACCAAAACACCTCAGCTCCTTCCTAACTATGAAATTTGGCAAGCCTACCAAGTTTTTCTATGTGCTAGACTATTTCACAGCACCATTTTAAAGGAGCATTTCACTGATTAGGAGGAAGATAGTGAAATTTTACTGTGGAAGGGACATGGTGATCTTGAAGTGAGATTTTTTTTACGTGGGGAAGGTAAGGTTATCTTCACATCAGCAGCTATGTTTCCTATGAAAATATGCTCAGTTCTGTCTGAATGGCAAGCTTCCACCTACCTCAATTTGTCTAAGTTTGACTTGGTATTTGTGGATGTGTCTCACATGACGTCACTGTGTCAGATTCCTAGCTGGGAAATCAGGAATGCTGCTATAGCCCTCACTTGCAAAGATGAATTGTCCTGAAGCTTCTGTTTAGCATAAATGATGGCAGCCCTCAAAAAACCCAGGAGGAAATTAGCGACGGTTCTTTCAAACTGGGGATTGCATCATCTTTAGTAAAAAAGACACTGGGATAAGCATCCAACAATAATTACATGTTGAATAAATGTTCATCAAATATGCATCATGAAGCTGATGTATTTACAAAGGTATTGTGGAAAACGATTTTGAGGAAATGGGCTCTCCTAACTCTAGCATATCCTAAAGAATAGGCCCTCCTAATTCTTCAGCATTTCCTAAAGGCTGAATTTGAGCAAGTGTCTTTGCAACCATAATAGTATTCTTTGATAAAACAGCTCCCTGGATGGATGAGGGGAGAGCAGTGGATATTGTCTACTTTGAGTTCAGCAAGGCTTTCGACACTGTCTCACAAGATCCTCATAGGCAAACTCAGGAAGTGTGGGCTGGATGAGTGGAGAGTGAGGTGGGTTAAGAACTGGTTGAACAGCAGATCCCAGAGGGTTGTAGTCAGTGGCACAAGATCTTATTGGAGGCCTGTCACTCAGGCTCAGGGTTGTTTAACTTGTTCATCAGTGACTTGGATGAAGGGACAGATGTCTTCTCAGCAAGTTCACTGATGACACAAAGCTGGGAGCAGTGGCTGACACCCCAGAAGTCTGTGCAGCCCTTCAGAAGGACATTGGCAGGCTGAGGAGATGGGCAGAGAACAATCTGAAATTCAGCAAAGGCAAATGCAGGGTCCTGAATCTGGGGAAGCATAATCCAGGCACCAGGACAGGCTGAGCACCAGCTTGCAGGAAAGTAGGTCTGTGGAGACCTGGGGGCCCTGGTGGACACCAGAATGTCCATGGGCGAGCAGGGCTCTTTAGGACGAGCATTGCCATGAGGTTGAGGGAGGTGATCCTGTGTCTCTACTCAGCCCTGTTGAGGGCACATCTGGTGAGGCCACATCTGCATCTGGGCTGCTCAGTACAACAAGAGAGACAGGAGTTCCTGGAGCAGGTCAGGTGGGGGGTGACAAAGATGATGAAGGGACTGGATCATCTGTAATGGGTAAAGGCTGAGGGAGCTGGGCCTGCTCAGCTTTGAGAAGAGACAATTGAGAGGGGACTGCATCAATATCTGTAAGTATTGAAGGGAGGGTGCCAAGAGGATGGAGCCAGGCTCTGCTCCGTGGTGCTGAGCAACAGGACAAGGGACAATGCACAAAGACTGATGCACAGAAGTTCCAACTGAATATGAGGATGACCTTTTTTACTTTGTAGTTACTTTTTTACTTTGCAGGCAAAGCCCTGCAACAGCTTTCCCAGAAAGGTTGTGGAGTCACCCTCACTGGGGATATTCAAGAACCCTCACTGGGAGTATTCAAGAACCACCTGGACACAATCCTGTGCCGTGTGCTCTGGGATGAGCCTGCCTGAGCAGGGAGGTTGGACCAGATGTCCCACTGTGGTCCCTTGCAACCTGACCCATTTGGTGATTCTGTGGTTCTTTAAATTAAAAATTTATGTGCAATATCAAAATATCTTAAAAATAAGATTTTAAAGGTTCACAGTAAGTGTGTGTATATAATCTCTAGAAACATAAGTTTGAGGCCTTGAGTCTATCATATTTGTGTTAAAAAGTGAAATACCTTCTCTTATGATCAACCTTAAAATCATTGCAATTTCTCTATAAGCCCAACACATATCAAGTTTGACATATATCCTATTTTCTACAGTAGAAACTTGGATATTTGTCAACCCAACAGACTTGGCTGGAGGAAGTAAATTAGGTCAAAATACAGATCTATATTCTGTACTTATTTTTTAGATTTCCAGTGAAATGATATCATCACTGACTTTAAAGATGACAATATTTGTATTTAAAAATTAACAGAATTAATTCTTAATGATTTTATAGTTTAGAAAAAGTTCTGCCTACTTTTCATATTAATAATCCTATTATTTCATACCCAAAGTACAGAAAACTTTTCAATATCACATTTTTTCATTAAACCTCACCTTTTACAAACCAAAGTGCAAAGATGCAAGTCCTTCACCATTATGATGTATTTTGGTTTTCAGTCTGTGTTTTGCACATTTTCCAATACTGTGTTGTTCTTTCACAGGCAATTCAAGTGACTCAAGGAGAATTAAGAATTGCTTAATGAGTAGTACACAAGCATGTTTTCAGAATTGGCCCTAAGAAGTGAATTCAAATCAGGAAATATTTTTGTCGACACGCTATCCGTTCTCTCCAATTTAAAAGAAAATTGTCCTGATCCTGAAGCTTTCTTTTAGCTAATAGAGAATACATCCAACCTCCTGTTGTAGTAATGGGAGTAGAGGAAAGCCTGGTTAGGAGAAAAATTTAGGATGATCCAAAAGTGTATTCATTGCTTATTATATTTGCCATATATGTCAAGTTCTCATTACATTCCAATGTTGAATGAAAGAACCTGAGGCTTAGATTTAAAAAAGAAAGGAATATTTAACTGCTAGTATGTAATTATTATAAATGAAATGTGAAAATTCCCAAATTACAAAACATGCCTCACTACAGAAGCCAGGTAAAACATGAGGTTATTTGATGAAAAGGTTGGTTGAAAGGAGAACTATCCCATCCAGATAACCAAGCATTTTAGAAGGCTGCCTAAAGTTCCAGTTAAAACTTTCTCAGATTGTTTAATTTATTTATGTTTTGCATGAATAAAAGGCAAAGCCAAAAGTGCTGTTAAGAAAGCTGACACTGCCTTTTTAAGGTATCTACTTTTATATATACTCTGAGTTTGTTAATCACAATTGATACATTGGTTTAAAATCTATTATTTAAAGCTCGGTTTAAAAGAATATCAAAGATATGTGGATGAGTCTTTTTGAAGGAAAAACTATCAGCTTTTGTTCTTTGTTAACATAAGTTTCTGATTCTCTAGCTGCACACAATATACTTGTGTATTTTTACTGCTACTGAATACTACTCATCATTAAGATATAATACTCTTTCTTGACTTCTGACTAAGAGAATATCTGAGGCAGACTTATTACTTTCATCACCTTAAGAAATGACTTGAATATGTAAAATATGTAGGGAAAATGACAATTTCCCATGAATCTGTTTGAACAAATAGTTGCTACTCAATACTAGTGAACTCTCTCTGCATTAAGAAATGTGTGGATGTAAATGAACCTCATATCTGGAATCTTGAATGTTTTTTCATATTTATATACAAACTTACATATGTAGAAATATTTTTTTTGTTTTCATGTGAAAATTCTGGTCATTGTTACGTCTTCTTTCATTCACAATATGAAATTTGCATTTCCCTTTGCTGAGATTTTGCAATTCTGTATCTGAAAAGGGTCTTCATCTTTGGTATCTAGTGGACTCCACACAGATTGACTTCTTGCAATTGCCAATTAACTTTTTCCCAGAAGGAAGCAGTAGCTTAAGTCTGCCCTGTATTTGATAAACAGGTCTGACACACACTTTAAAGACTCACTTGAGAAATATATTAGTGTTTCATGATACCAGCAACAGAAGCTGTGTAAGATTAAGTAAGCTGAGGTAGTAAAAAAAACTTCAAGGAAAGACAAAAATAAAGAAATACTTAAAACTTTTGAAGATTTAGAGCTAAGTCTTAATAATTTGTATTCTGGTTAGTACATGGCCTGTCTGACAAAACCTTTAAGAACCCTCCTGTGACTTTTTTAGAGTGGCAATTTTTGTATCACTAAGGACAGACAAAATGGATTAAGTCAGTCACTGTCCACCTGGGTGTTCACCTGAAGTCCAATCACAACTGATTTTTTAGTGATTTCATTGTCAATTAAATATAGAATATGAGGGCATTTTTGTATCCCTTTATGGGAAACATCCACTTTCCCTTCTGCAATTACAGCTAGCTAAATGCATAATTTTTGAAATCTAAAAAGTACATGAGGTGCTTGTGGTGCTCAAGAACAACCTGCTTACAAATTCAGTGTGGTGAGTTCAGTGAGTAGGAAGGCAGTTCAAGGTTTCACTCTCTGGAAGGCAGCAGCTGTACCCATCACTTGTCCTTGTGACCCAGGAGCACGGGAGGAGTAACTGTGATAATAAGTACTGATGATTATGCAGATTTCAGTCACCAGTCTGACTTGGCACTGGTAGGTGGCCAGGCCTCTTATTCCATTGTGATGTAAATGGCTAAAATGAGAGCTGATTTGATAAAATATCCATAACTTTAGGAAAAAAAAAAAAAAAAAAAAAGCCTAAGTCTCAAATGTCTTTTTTGTAATGTGGTGGGATAGTTCCATTTTTTTTATTATTATTATTTATTTTTTTTTTAGTTGCTCATAAGTGTTTCCTTTTTTGGTTATGAGAGCAACCACTATCATCACTGTAGTGCAACAAGAGCATAATAATAGCTTTATAGGTATAAAAGTCAAAATGCTATTAGTGCTGAGAGGTATCATTTTAGCAACTGGGTCTTGTGTGTAAGAACCTATTTTTTAATAATATAATTTGCTTAATGCTTTATGTATTCACAAAGTTAATAGTCAATGAAATTTCCCATGTACTGTCTTTTTTGAACAGAAATACTTTTGCCTGTCAGGTGCTATGTTATTAAAGAACATTAGTTAAATTAAAATTGCACCTAGGCTGAGAGTGTTCACAACACTTAATGGACTATTTGCAGTTTGCTTCCAAGTTCTTGTCTACTAAAATGATTACAGGCATATTAGGGTGAGTGCATTTGGGGAGGGGGGGAAATTGTGTGCTTAAAAATTAAAGCCACTTCCAGCTGCATGTCTTTTGAGCCATAAATTTATCACAGAGACGTGAAGAAAGGTGCACATCTCTCCTGCCACTGCTGCTGTAGTCTGGCACTGAGCTGTAGCAAAGGGGAAGTAAGAGGGGTGACTGCTCCAGGTACTCTGAAACAAAAGGCTTAAATAGCAGTGAGGTCTGAGCTTGTCCTGCAAAGAAGGGTGGTGCGTCCTCGGTGGCAGGTTGGTGGCAGGCTGTAAGCTGTAAACATCTGGAGGTATAAATGTGGAGAATCACTCTCTGGAGAAATCAGCTCCCCTCCTTCCCACCCCATTTTTATGCCACAATATTTTCTTACAGTTCTTCTGCAATAACCTACATTTAGTGAGAGCTTTGTTACACATTTATGGTCTTTTGCAATTTGATAACTCCTCCAGACAGCAGAGTAACTTTCCACAATACAAGCGTATAATTTCCGAAAATTGTCAGGGTCTCAGGAGACTTCATCAGTATTTATAAAATGTCTTTAGATGTTTCTATGAGAGGTGTTTTATACTGTGGTAGGTGTTGTGGAACAGGCCCTCCTCCCTCCCTCCCTCCCTCCTTCCCCACCCAAAACAAACATCTCTAGAGTGGTAATGAGATTTCTATAGCACCAAGACATTTTTTTTCGTCAAAGGGCCATGCCATGTGTTTTATGGGATTCTCTACATTGGTATTCAAGTCTTGCTGTGGTAGTTTGGCAGAGCTAATCACATCAAAATGACACTCTGAACCAGGCCCCCAGCAAAAGACACTTCATTGACTCCAAGTCATACAGTCGTTTTGTCCCACTCTAGTCTCGTCCTAAACTGAACACCTATCTGTTGCCTCCAGTACATGGTACCAGCAGAGAGAAGACAAAAAAGAAGCAGTTTGAATTGCTGCCTTGCTCATGAGACTGCCTCAGTGTTCCTTACCTGCATGTTGTTCAGCTAAACAACTGGCTGGTTTTGGATGGTTTCTCTTTGAATTGCTGTGCCAGCTTTTGCCATGCCACACTTTCCTTTTTTCATATCAGCAGCAACCAGATTCATTATCTTCTGTTTGTTTCAGTTGTCCTGTTCTGAATGGGTCACTGAATTGTTTTCTAGACTAAATCTCCTGCTACCTGCATTGAATGGAAACAATGTATGGGGTGGGACTAAGAAGTAGAGAGAACTAGCAGCTATATCTGTTTATGGTTTGCATCTTTCAAAGAGAAAGAATTGAGATTGCACTTTTCAGCTTCAATGTGGAAATACACAGACCCTTTCTAATAATATTGTATTAGGTTAAAATCAATGGGAGCAGCACAGGGGAATTACTAGAGTATAAATGATCCAAATCCAAATTAGAAATCTTACTCTGAACTTTCTAAAGTAAAAAGATGGAAAGAAATATTTTTAGATCTGCGTATTTGATCACAAACTAGTGTAACAATAATATTGCAAAATATAGCTAACACTTCCCCTAATTGTCAAAACATTCTTTAATGGTGGGATTTCTCCAATTTGTACTTATTCCTACAGAGTATGCCTCATTTTTATAATTTTCTTTCCTTCTTTCAAATATACAGATTTTAATATGCTAATAGCCAAGATAGTACTTGCTGAAGATGTCAGAATTTTTGAGTAATAAAATCAGAAAGAAATCTTGCTTTTATTAAGGAACAGAGGGACATAGAAATTATGTTTCCATCATTTATAACTGGAAGACTAAACCTTATCTTGATAACTTCTGCAGAAGTGTAGAAGTACAGAAGCTAATTCATAGATTTTAAAAATTACCAACCTTGATTTGATTGGTTGGTTTGTTTGTTTGAATGGGCCGTGTACATCATGTCTCTAAGCTGTAGCTGCATGACACTATTTGCATATCTTTCAGCATTCAGTGAACTGCAGCCATCTACAAATTAATAGCAAAGGGAGACAGATATTTCCTAACTGCAAGAAACCTGAAAATCCTTGTTTGGGGCAGATTAGCCTTTACATTGCTCCAAACAGTACAATCAGTGGGAGAGATTAATATCTGGAAATGGATGATTCAAATATGTATGTGCAGCATCATCACCAAAGGAACCTCAGGCAGCCAGGTCACCCCTGAATGACTATATTGGTTCCAGGAAATAGAAGCAGTACTGTTATTAACAGGTACTGTAAATCAGTGTCAAAATGAAAAATCTTGAACAATTAGAAAGTAATAATATTGTACTGTAGAGAAAAAATACTAAGACTCAGCAATAAATTTAGTTGAGTGGGAGATCCATATGTCCTCCAATAAAATTAAAAGACTCATAAGCCTTCATTTTATTTAAAGATTTATAACTCATTACCATGAGAGTAAGACTGAACCATAAATTCTGGAGGAAATTTAGAGACTAGCCAGCAGGAATTTATTTTTTGTGTGTATACAGATTGAAATATAAAGCTGGTCTCACAACATTATTTCAAAACTTGGTCATGTTTTTATCTTCTAATTTCAGCTTGTTTTGAGAACTTTTTTAAATTTTTTTTTTCTAAATTACACTTTAGAATATTTCTTCTGATTTAAAGGAAAGTGACTTCTTGACTTTAATAGTGTATGATACCTATGACTTGCAATATTTTTTAGGAGGGAAGTTCATATCCCTGTTTTCACTTTTGGCTTTTGGGAGTTTTTTGGGAGTGGAAGGCATACTTGTAGAGATTTGGTAACAAGACAAATCTATAGAATATGTCATCTTCCACAGCATCATGTCTCTAATGGTCAGCTGTAGCAGTTGTTGGAGTCAGGACAAGCATGCTGTGAACTTTATTTTCGCTAATCATCCCAGATTTCAGCAGTCAAAGTTTAGGAGGTTTTCTTTCATAGTTTCAAGGTGACAAAATAATTGCTAAGGGTCAGAACAGAATACAGCCAGAAAACTTGAAAGAAAATAGATTTTCCCCTAGGCAACATCAACTGCTTCTTAACATTCCTAACTTTTCAACATCTGGGAATAAACAGACCTGGAGTTTAGTGTTATACTAGCATTAATCTGTTGTTGCAATATCTAATGCCTTAAAAATAATTTATTGTTTCTTTAATTCTTTTCCAAAAAAGATAAATAGACAATATTTGCTATGTCTTCGAAAAAATAGAATGAGGTATGTTTTTCAGTTTCACTGCTGTATTCTCAGGGCTGTAAGTTTGTCTGCAAATGCTATTTTCATTTGATAAATTGCATTTTCTCTGTCTTATTATGTACAGACCTATATATAGCATGTGGTTATTTTCCTCCCTCATATATAAATATAAATATATATAAATAATTTCTTCCATACAAATGTAAGTTTTAGCGTATTTTTCAAAATCAAGCAGAGTGAACATGCTTTAACCAGGAAGTTAGTGCACAAAGGAAACAGGCTTTTTCTTTCTTTTTCTTTCATTTCCAGCCAGCTTTATTTGTGTTCAAAGCTCAAGGCAAGGAGTTAAAAACAGCCACTGAGGTCAACAGGTAATTATTAGTAGTAGGCAAGGCAAAATTGTCTATTTTTAAAGGAATGTTTTCATATAAAGACATCAAGAGGGCCTCCAGCTTGCTTCCAGAGCGGGTTTTTACTAGATAACAGATAAGTACTCTTGAAGAAGCTACATTTCACAGAGCTGATTCACCTTTCTTCAACAGTGCTGTCATGATGTTTCAGGTGGATTTGAAAGAAGGCTGAGTGGTTGTTCACCTCTGCTTGCCCTCTTCATACCCTGACCTCTGGGTGCTTGGGAGGGAGAGCAGTGCTAAATTATCCCTTATCCGTGAAGCAGTTGTTGTGCTTTTCCAATTTCTAACTTGCTTTTTGGACCACATTCAGGTATTATCCCAGTAAAGACAGGGTTCATTCCCAGGAGGGAACATCCTCCTGCTCTTTTCATGTTAAAGCCATCTTGCTCCTTATTTTTGAGAATGCCAGCAAAGTTTTTAACCTATCCCTGCTGGTGTCTGCAATAACTTGTGCTTGTATCAGCAACAGTGTGACCAGCAGGCTTGGTCAGTGATCCATCCCCCTGTGCGGGGCACTAGTGAGGCTGCACCTCAAATCCTGAGTCCAGTTTTGGGCCCCTCATGACAAGAAGGACATTGACAGGGTGGAGTGTGTCCAGAGAAGGGCAATGAAGCTGGTGAAGGTTCTGGAGCACAAGTCCTATAAGGAGCAGCTGAGGGAGCTTGGGGTGTTTAGCCTGGACAAGATGGTGCTCAGGGGAGATCTTATCTCTTCCTACAACTACGAGGCAGGAAGGGGGGACGTGGTCTCTTCTGCCAGCTAACAAGTAATAGCATGAAGGGAAATAGCCTCAGGTTGCACCAGATGAGGTTTAGATTGAATATTAGGAAAAGTTCTTCACAGAAAGGGTTGTCCAGCATTGGAACAGGCTGCCCAGGGAAGTGGTAGGGTCACCATTTCTGGAGGTAAAAGGTGTGTAGATGCAGCACTTGGGGACATGGTTAAGTTGTGACCTTGGCAGTGCTGTTTTAACAGTTGGACTTGATGACTGTAAAGGTCTTTTTACAACCTAAAAACCCCTGTGGCTTTATCATTCTGTGATAAATCTGTAATCTGTATTTGTAAGAATAATTTTTATTTGTATTTTCTTTATGCACCACTGACCTATATAGTCCTGTAGTTACTATTTACATTTTGTTAACGGAGTTACAAGATGCAAGAAAATTAAAAACATTTTTCATCCTGTCAAAAGTTTTTTGAAGTGCAAGTTCATAGCTGTTACATGAAGATCACTCTTCTCCTTCAGATTTATCATGTTGAGAAGTCTACTCTGAACTCTAAATTTTCAGTGCATATACAAAGGATTTTGTATATGAGTAATTTTCATATTAGTGTTTAAAAAGTAAGGACACAAATCCTAATTTAGAAAATAGTAGATATTTTTTATAAATTTAACTTTAATTTTAAAATGCCATTTAGTTTCTGAAAATCAGATATAGTCATGGTCACTTTAGAAAGGTAAAGATAGATGTGTAATAAGTAGCATTGTGTAAGAGGATGAGAAGAATATTTACATAATATGGATGGGAAAAAAACAGAGTTACTATATTAAAAAATGAAAAGAAAAAGATTTCTGTGAGTGGAGTATTTGGCAGCTTGTTCCTTTCAATGGCATGCTTGCCTAAATATCCCTTTGTAAATACTTAGAGAATAATTGGTATGAAAGCTGTCATAGTTTTCCTACAAATGCATGCTGCTAATCATTCCAATAAATTTTAAGTTATTGCAGTGGTAAAAGCAGTGTAGCTGGACTGTACTCTTGCTACACTGCTGAAGAAAAAGCTGAAGTAAGTACAATATATATATATATATTAGTTATTAGATATCTATCACTTTTATAACCTAATTACACTTCTAATAGTTTTTAATGCGTTGGAGTAGAAAAACTGGTAATGAAAATGATTAAGTTAATTTTAAATTGAGAGGACCCTACAGAAGAAAAATTAGATGGTGTCAGTCAGACTTTGCATCTGGGAAGAAAGTTTGGTGGGAAATGACAGGATCAGCTGGCATTTCACTAATTAGTGAGAACCCAGATGGAACAGCTATCTGCTGTTGTGTTCAGAAATCCTGTGGTGTAGAGAGGAGAAAAAAAGGAGCACCTAACCCAAAATCAAATTAATTTTCCTACAAGAAGTCATATATTGAAGTAGTTTCTGGATAACTACCACTGCATTCACAAAATGCAGCTCATCAGCTTAACCTGAGTGTGTTTTTGCAGAGTACAAAAAAATTAAATTTCTAGGAAATGGTTAATTTTCAATATTGGAACTTCTTTGCTCTGAATGGATTTATGCCTGAAGTTGGTCTCTTATCTCTAGTGAGGTGTTCTATTTTGGTAGATGAATGAAAGAATTGTGTGGGTAATCATACGCAGGCAGACAATATTGAGGTTGTAAAGAAACACCAGGACTAAGTGCAGATCTGTAACATTTTAACAAAGCCCTTTTTTTCCACCTGCCACACCCTTTAAATCAGTAAGCTGTATAGCAGCAGTAATGAATACTGATTTTGGGTTCCTTGTACTGCTTGGAAAGTTTCAGCCCACATTTATATGCCCAGAGCTCTGGAGTCCAGTGTAGGCAATACATCTTTGTACAGGCCACATGTTAATGTTACCTGAGTTATAAAATTGGTGTGGGGCAGGACCACAGTGGTCAAAAAACCACCAAAGTGGTTTGTGTTCATGCTGCAATGAAGCATGTGAAGGTTTGTCATTTGGCTACCTATTGCAAATACCCTGAAGCTGCAACATTAGTGATGGAATAAGGTAGAACCACAGAATTATCATAGAACAGTTTGTGTTGGAAGGGACCTTACCAATCATCCATTGGCAACCCTCCTGCCATGGGCAGGAAACCTTCCACTAGACCAGGTTGCTCAAAACCTTGTCCAACCTGGCCTTGAACACTTCCAGGGAAGGGGTATCCACAATTTTTCTGGGCAACCTATTCCTGTGCCTCACTACTCACAGGATTTCTTCCTTATATCTAATCTTAACTTGCCCTTCTTCAATTCAAAGCCAATCTTCCTTGTCCTATCACCACAAGCCCTTGTAAAAAGTGCCCCTCCAGCCCCTTGTAGGCCCCCTTTAGATACTGGAATGCTTCTGGAAGGTCTCCCGGAGACTTCTCAAGGCTGAACAACCTCAATCATCTCAGCCTGTCTTCATAGCAGAGGTATTCCAGCCCTCTGGTCATCTTCATGGCCCTCCTCTGGACTTGGTCTGACTGGTTCATGTCCTTTTCATTTTGTGTCCCCCAGAGCTGAGTGCTCCACGGGGGTCTCACAAGGCAGAATCCCCTCCCTGGACAGTTGGCTGCTCTTTGGATACTGTTGGCTTCCTGGCTGCAAGTGCACATTGCTAGCTCATGCTGAAGTTCTTATCAGCCAGCACCCTCAGGTCTTTCTTATCAGGGCTGCATCAAGTAGTGTTAGATAGAGTTGTGGGGCCCCTGCTTTCCACTAACATGTTTTTTTTTCAGGTGAGTTTAGATTTAGGGCTGAAGGAACTGTGTGCGACAGCTCCACCATAGATTAGTTTGAATTGTCATCAAATCACACCTGGATTTAATTAATTTACCCTTCCAGGGAAGACCCTCCATTTTTGTCTGGACCCGAGTTTGCTACCCCTTTGCATGTCTTGCAAAAGTATCTGTAAAGAGACAAACTCATTCTCGGGTTTGGGCAAGTTGCAACGAACCTGTAACACAGTGACATTACCATGAAGTATGCTAAAATGGAATAAGGTGTAATTCCTCATGCAGCTGAGGTGGATTTAAATCACACTGCTGCAAGTGTGTTTAGCAGTGTGTTGACACGGCCACCCCACCTGCCAGCATCCCCTGACCTAGGCACACAGCTTCTACTTAAGCAAAAAACAGTGTGGCCCAGCAAGGCCACCTCATCCACCCAGCTGAAATGGGGTGGACCTTAGTTCCTGGTGGGTGTGCTGCTGCACGGACACCTCTGCACCAGACCTTCTTGGCAGCTGATCCTGGTGACATGTGCCACAAGGTGGCTGTGTTAACTGTGTCTTCATGATATGGCATTTGAGCTTCCTTGAAACAGCTGTAAATTCAACCTCATCAGCTCTCTTCTGTAGACAAGCCTTCCAGCTTGATACAGCATGCTTTTTTACTTTTTTTTTTTTTTTTTAAGTAGGCAGAGCACTGTATGCTTGAGTTTTGTAAGTCTGCATCTCAAAAGACTTTTGGGTCTTTGACGAAAAGTAAATATTAAATCCACAAAAATCTTACTGATTATGAAACTGAGGATTCGAGGAAGGTGGGAATTGATGTGAGAATTGGCTGTTATTCCAATCACAGTTACTAAACCTACAGATTTTTATTGGGTAGGAAGTCAAAACCTTGTTAATATTAACATTATTTGTAAGGAGTAATGCCCTAATTCCCTTGGGTATCCAACTTCATTAAGTGTACATGATCTTTAAACCGGCAGGCAGGTGGGGTGAATGGAAGCTCTAAGTGTTGCTTGGTGGATTCACCTTACTGCCCTTTCATTCAAATCTCAGGCTCTGTTTCTTTCATGATGTTTAATATTTTAAAAAGTGTCAGTTGCAACAATATGTAGAGGGAGCTGACAGGAATAAACTGAAAATGCTATCCTTTTCTTTTTGTGACCCCATGGGTGTTTGCTGGTATGGAGATTCAAGCTCTTTCTTAGGATGAGGCATAAAGCTGTGTAGAATAACACCACCTGGTGTATCCGTTGTGTTTAGGATTGCTGCAGGCTGATGTTTTCACCTACTGTGCACCTAATAATTGCATTAAACAAAACTGTATTCCTTTCCTTCCTCTATAACTATTGTTTTCTTCTTTCCCAAGCCTGCGTTTTTAATGTTTTGCCTGTTAATTTGATATTTTCATCAAAAGTCTCAAGATTTTTGGTCATAGATGAACACAATACAAAGTAATAGATTTTTCCTTATTGATTTAATCTGACATATAGTATGTACTTAAATTTTGTTCACATGGATAGGATGGCAGATTACTAAGGTTTTGGTGCAATCATTCTTTTTCTTTGACAAGGTGAAAATCTGAAAAGGGGAATTTTCCAGATTTGTAAATACAGTACTGATGAACACATAAAAAGACATAATAAATTTGAGAAAAATTACATGAAATAAAGAACAAATGAAGAAAAATTAAACTCTTCATGGAAATCATTCCCTAAGATTTTTTTTTTCCCCCATTCCAGCGTTTTTCATAGTGTCAGACTGGATAAACTTCTTGATTTAGTATTCTATGAGGTTTCCAAAATAGAAAATCAATTAAAAATAAGATAGTGAACAAACCCCCTTTTTTTTTTTTTTTTTTTTTTTGGGGGGGGGCAGTGGGGAGGGGCAGAAATTAAAAAAGTTTCTAAAGGAGAAAACAACTAATTTTTAATTCTAGTTTATTTTCATTTTAGATTGAGATTTTAAGAAAGGGATTCAAGTCATATTCCTGCTCCAGAGCATCTCTGTAACTAATGGGGATTTGCATAGTGCAGATGTTACACTTCCATAGGAAGGTCCAACTGCAAGGACACCTTGAGCTCCCAGATGTCACCTCTCAGTTCTTTTAGTAGTAGAAGGAATGTCCTAAGAAAGGAAAAAAATTTAGTTGCCAAATGATGTTTTCATATTAGACCAAGCTGAGAAAGTTTTGGGGTTTTATATTCATTTATTGAACAATAATGCTTAAAGTCTTTATTTTGAGAGAAACATAAAGTTTTTGTGATAGAGATTCTCTAGAGAAAAAAAAATTTATATATATAATACAAATTTATATATATATATAATACAAAAGTTTTTACAGTTTGGGAGGTTATTAAGATTTAGTGAATTGAGGTTTATCATGATGCTATATTTATCAAATCTGTCTCAAATAACTCAGAAGGTTATTGTAAAGAAGGATATTGTAAAATACCCACCTGTTACTTTTTTCTATAATTAATTTCATTAGATGTGTGTCAGTTTAATTATTTCTGCAGCAAACACAAAGTGGGTGAAGAAATGTACCTTGCCTTTTCATTCCTTCTTCAGTACCTGAATTTGGATAAGAACACCCTCACAATTTACTACATTCCAGTAATACTGAATATTTATTTTAAATGTTCTGGAATGGAAAAAAGCAAGCTTATTTTTGTTTTACTAAAACACATTAGTCCAGTAAGAATTATTGAATAGCTGTTATTTCTCTTGAAACCATAAACTTTATAAATCTTTCATTCACTAGTTGTTTCTTGTCTTCTTAGTGTCAAGTTATGAGAAAAAAAACCCAACCCGCAGTAGTTATACAATTTTAATTCAGGTGAAAGAATGATTACCTTAGCTTAAGACAGAAGTCTATTAACTTTACTATTTCAGTGGTTGAACACCCCTGAAGGGCAGAGTTTCAGGTAGCAGGGCACCTCAGTTGTTCTGTTTCAAATTACTAGGCGCTCGAATAGGTATAAAAAATTATATTTTTTAATTTGTGGGCTAAGGAGATTTTTTTCAGCCATTTACAGCACTGTATGAGAAGTTAAATTCACTGATGTATTTTCACATATTTCATGAAGAGGATTTTGAGGATTAATCTCTCATTACTGAACTTTTGTGCTTCCAGCACAAAGTGGTGAAGTTGTACATGTGAATAAATAAGTGAAGCAAATGAGTATTTTGAAGTGGTTCACTTTTCTGCATAAATTATCTTGTTCTGTGATGCTTGGGGTCCTTTCATTTGTGTGTTCATCCAGGAAAAGATGAGCAAACCTGTAATGGGAAAATCACATACAAGAATGGAAGTTTGTGAGGTGCAAAGAAGGTGAATTGTTGAAATATAGGTAGTTAGAGAAAGGGTCCTGAGGAAGGAATGAAGCAAACATCACTGTGAGAGTAAAAGTAAGCAAATAATTGTCAGCAGCACAAGGGTCTCTTGGATTTGCAGCGCTGTGAAAAGCTGTGCCCAAGAGGAGGGTAAAAGACCTTTCTAGGACTACATGTTGATAGGAATTTTGACAGCCCAGAAGGGGCTTTTTTCCCTTTTACAAAGGTTTTACAAAAGTCCCAGATCATCCAAACCACACAGGTACAATCAACTTCTGTGATGGACAATGAAGGAGACTGTTTAGGGGGCTAGCATTTCTCACACCTACATTGAGTCCCTGTTTCAGTGCTCGAGTATTGCTGAGAGGCAGCAATGCATTTTATTCCACCAACACAACCCCACCTTTCCTTGAGTCAGTGACTTGAAATCTGTGCTGGAACAGCTGTTTTGCACTTTGTGTGAAGCAGTTCTACCAATAATAATTATATGGAAAGCACTATCCTTCAGGAGTAGGGGTCAGAGCCAGTCTGTGGCTCTTCTTTGCCTACCAAGTATGTCCAAAAGGTTTTTGAAAATTCAGTCTGAGTGACATCTTTTAAAAGTGTATTTTGTATCCTCTAACTTAGGTTTTGGGTTAGACACTTCCTTCTTGCTGTTAGTCAATAAAACATTAAATTTTTTAGCTCAAGATTTCAACTTATCTAAACCTGCAATTGTTCTTATAGCACTTTATTCAAAGACTAGGCACACATTTGCAAGATGGAGTTCTCTGGCTACTTCTTGCCAAACAAAATGTTGTCCTGGAAAGAATAACTTTCTCATCATAAAAATTCAGCTACAGCCATGTACATGAGTCACCTCTAAGAGGGTTTCTCATTGTCTAGAAGAGGAAAATAAGAAGTATTTGAAGAAGAAGGAACTCTGATGGGATTGATTCATCTGACCTGACATTCAGGCAGGTGTTTATAAAGCACATGGTTGATCAGTGTATTATTCAGCTGTGAAAAAATCTGTACTCTGTATTTGCCCCATATCTTTGTAAATTTTCAGCCAAAAATTGATTTATTTTTGAATGAATGTGTTTGTTTGTTTGTTTGAAATACTTATTTTGTTTTACAGATCACACTCTTCTACAAACTGTTTTGCTCAAATCAATATTTGCTACATTTATTTTCCAGGGTGTGAAGTGATGCTATGACAGCCTCATATCTTGAAAGTGCTGCTGACATTCATGTCTGTTTACAATACTGAGTGTTTTGCAGCATTGAACTCTGATTACCATTTTACTGTGTTTGATCTCTGCATCTAAGTCTGCCTGCTTGAGGAATCTCTCATTTCTTAACATTATTCTTTTCAGCTTGTGTACTGTTGTTAAGTGAAAGTTTAAAATGTGCATGTAAAGGACTTGTCTGTTGAGTTGCATTGAGTCTCTTTCACAGCAGTCAGTTTGAGTGCTTGCACTGTTCTTTTGCATGAATTCCCTAAGGACAGCTGAGGAATAAACAATTCTCTATTCCCCTTTTGCCATACAGGTGTTTATTGATTGCAGTAAAGACAGATATATGCAAAGTAACATGCAACATTTGCTCTAACAGAGCATTCAGATCAAATTTCTGAATTTAAATAATCTTTGAATTCAGACAGACTGGACATATAAGGAAAGAAAAGATTTACTTGAAAAGTAATTACTTGTCTTGAGTTACAGATTTTCCAAGTCCTGTACATAGTGTTTAAGGCTACATATACATATATATACAGTCTTTATATATATATAAAGAATTAATTAATAAACTGATACATAGAGAATCTCTTTTATTTTAATATAAAACCTCAAGACCCTTAGACTTTGAGCACAGTCTCCACTCCCCACTTGTCTTTCCTAAGTGAGCCTTATTGTGTGTGAAGTCTTGTAGTACATAATTTTCAGGTAGGAAAAACACTGTTTAAGGGAGGCTAAAAGGCTAGACAAGGAAAATGTGACACACTGGTGAATAGGCTGGGTGATTTAGTAACAGGAGTCATGGATAAGGTTGATAGACTCAATGTCTACTTGCATCTTAGCACAGGATGGGGACAAGACCAGATTGGCTGCATTCAAGGCTGCTTAGAATCCTGACTGATATACTTGCAAGGCCACTTTCTATCATCTTTGAAAGTCAGTGAGACCAGGGTAGATTCCCAATGAGAGGAAAAGGCAAATGTTGCACTTGTCTCTGTAAACAGCAAAAAGGACAATCTGGGGAACTAGAGTTTCAGCCTCATCGTGACCCCTGTGGGTGTTTTAGAAAAGGTCTTCTTAGAGCACATTTCTGGGCATGTATAGAAGGTAACTGGGAGCTGCCAGCATTGACTTGCCAAGAATAAATCATGTCTGACAAACCCAACTGCCTTTTTTTTGATAAATTTATTGGATTGCTGGTCTAGGGAAGAACAGTGAATGGCATTTATGACTTAAGCAAAGCTTTTCGCACCATCTGCCACCGTATTCTTCAGTCCAAGTTAGGACATTCCAGACTAGATAAGGACTGTCAAATGGGTGAAAAGATGGTCAGGCTGAAGTTCAGTGGTTGTGCTCTACCTGGAGGCCAGTTACAAGTGCACTACTGCAGGGGTCTGTCCTGGGTCCTACCCTGTTCAGGAACTTTGTCAACGTCCAACCAACTTGGAGGAGGAGGTGGAAGCAGCATCAACAAACTGAAGTCCTCAATATGTTCGAGGGTAGGGCTGCCATCCCGAAGGGTGTAGTTAAAGAAGAGGACTCAAGAAATCCAACAAGGCCTTACATGAAGGCCTGCAGTGGGGGTGGTCAAATTGGTCAGTGCTGTGGCAGGCTGAGGAAGAGGAGCTTATTCAGCCTGGGGCAGAGATGGCTTCAGAGGACCTAACCACAGGAATATGGCGCCTACAGGGAGGGAACTGAGGAGTCTGAGCCAGTCTCTGAAGCAGTGGCCACAGACAGAAAAATGGGAAAAGTGACATCCTTTTATAGGAGTGTATCCTATGTCCTTCTCAGGAGGACACTTGGGCAGTGGGACAGGACATGCCCATAGAGATTGTGCAGCATCATTCCTGCAGGGTTTCAAGATGTAATATAGTAAAGCCCTGAGCGGCCTGGTTGTACCTCAGAGTTGACTTTCATATGAGCAGGAGGTTGGACAATAAACCTTCTGATGTCCCCTCCAACCTGAGCGATTCCGTGAATGAGCAGAAATAAAATTATATTTAGCTTTCACAGAATGTAAGGTAATATATTAATTTTTGTGTGTTCAGACAAGATCTTTCAATTGGGAAGTGAAGGATTGAGCTGTCTTAATCTGTAAAGTGTGTTCTTTCCAGAGTTTGAGCATCAGTATTAATAAGTACTGAGTATACAGAGGGAGAATAGAAGAAAAAAAATAGATTTATCTTCTGAATTGGTGGTGTCTTCACTTCATTTCAATCATAAGAAAGTATTTTACTTAAGAGCTGAAGAGCTGGAGCCCATATACTTCAATTTCTTGGAGATAAACTGATTCCAGTGTGATTATTTACTGGATGTATTCCATCGAGTTTAGTGTTTAATGTTTCTCTGACTGATTGTTCTGACAGAAATTCCTTATGCACTCATATAAAAATAAAAAAAGAGGTAGGGAGCTTGAGTTATCAGCCTTCCAAATAACAAAATCATAAATCCACTACTGGGTTGCTTTTCTTCCCTTAAGCCTGACATTGTTTTCTTCTGAGTGAATTTATATCTTTTGAAGGGTGAAGAAAAAAAATTGCAACTGTGTTTTACAAATACAAGAATCTGTGAACTAGAATAAATTGCTAGCTATTGGCTTGATTCTGAAACTTGAATTCAAGGACATGGTTGGTTAGTCATACAAGTATTCCTCAAGTAAGTCAGCACCCTATTCTCAGGTGTTAGGTTTGGCTATGCTGTGATGAACAATTTAAGATATTTCGGTTGATATGAATATTACAGTTGTAATTATACCTAGGCTATCTCTTTGGGTGTTTGAAAGCACAGACTGTTTTTTGGTATAGGAAAGGTGATGCTACCAGAAGATGCAGCAATTATATAGAGTATATCATGATGAGCATTCCCCTTCTCCGCACTCTCCATTAAAATAGACAAAATTTAAAAAGACCGAGGCCCTAATCTGGTGTATTTGTTACTGCCTTAGATCTGCCCACAGCTGTCCCTTGAGGCATGCAGAGAGATCTGATAAGCAAACGCTGCCAGATGGCTAATGCTTGAAGGGAAGGTTTTCCTACAAACATTGCAAAGTACAGAATTGCTGAGGCGTAGCAGCGCTCTACAGGCGTAGGACTGCTCTGTGCTTCGAAGGACGTGCTCACGTATCTCATCTCCTGCAGTGGGGTCAGAGCCTCAATAAGCTTTCCAGGTACCCTTGGCACAGCTGACATTAGCATGCACGTTTGTGGTCTTGACTGAATCAAAAAATGAGTACACTGTAGGGAATTAAGGTGGCTCTGATGAGCAGGTTCCTCAACATCCTACAAGTAAGCAAGGGTATGGACAGGGAGAAAGAAGGCATAAAAAGGAAAGGAAACTCTGGAAAAGCTGTTAGCCTTGAGTTGACACTGTGCTGGACACATGGTGCGTGAGGACAGGAGCTGGTAAGTGCCAGCTGGTGGGTGTTGAGAGAGCAGCATGTTATACCTCCTCTGTCCCCATCCCTGCCCTTGTATATAGCTGATGCAGCCAAGCAAGACTCTGCTGAGTTCAAGAAGTGGTCTTTTGTGCCTTAGTTGTTGTGGATGTGTCATCAAAATAAGCTTTTTGCAGTACTAAGGCAGCCTCTAGAGAGGAATATCACATCTTGCATCATAGTTGTGCTTGGAAAAGCACTTCAGTCTTCTCCAAAACAGATGAATGGAGAGAAAATAAATTCAGGTCGTTACTGTGTATTTGTAATTTCTTCTTTTAGAAATTGTATTTGGGGATAAATAAACTAAAAAGAATGGGATTAGATATATATAATAGCTATATATTACTAGTTTTCCCTGTCCTATGATATAATTTCTATTAGATTTTGGACATTTGTGAAGAAATGAGCTGGATTTTAAAATGTAGAGATCAAGTCGTTAGTTGTAACTTCAGACTATGAGCCACCAAGTATGCATCCATCTGTGCTTTACATCCCCAAGGTCTTGCATCATGTTCAATATGGATTTTGACAAAGTGGAGGGAATGTAAGGATTCAAATACAAGTATTCAGGTCTATGGTTCTTGATGGAACTCTACCCAACCTGCAGTATAAGATTGTGGTCTGAGGTGATGTTAGCATCCCTTCCAAATTTGCAAACTTCTACCTAATTTGCTCTTTTCACCTCAGAGTAGCTTAAAATTCAATTCTCTACTACAGAATTACTATAGACAACATTAAACAAATCTTAGCTGAATGCACTCAGTGATCTTGGAGATTTCTTCCAACCTTAATGATTTTATAATTCTTTTATTCTAAGTTTTACATCCTTTTCTGAGCATGAGAGGTAACAATGAAAACTGAGCTATTGTATACCAGTTGTTGGCAAACACTTTTTTAAGTAGCAGATTTTCTAACCTTGAGATGTTGGAAATGAAGTAAAACACCAAAGCAAAGCAATAAATTTGGATGGTTGTGTTACTGGAAAGCATCCCATAAGTGCTTCCTGAAACACTTAATCATGAAATCCTTTGATTCCCAGACTTTATGTAAGCAACAGATCACAGGTCTACTGAAAAAAGAAACCTCAGCAAATTGCAGAGGAGTTTTATTGTTGTAACCTATGGAGCATCTTTTTCTTTACTGTGCATCAGGCTGATCTTAAGAAGTCTAAAATTTGTTTTCTTCAAGGTATGAAAATTATTAACATTTATAGGACACAAGTGTTTTTCACCACCTTCGAACAGCGGCACATTTGTATCTGTAAATAGATGTTGTTGGAAGATATCGTGTTGGAAGGGAATTTTACTTGTTGGTTGTGAATCACACCTGAAATAAGTGAGTAATTGATAATTTGACAGGAAAGCACAATTAAGTTAGAAAAATGTGTCTAAATTTACTGCAATATTAAAATGCTTGTAAAACCCAATACAATGCATATTCCCCTAAACAATAAAACAAATTTTCTGCTACACTTGTAAAAGCAATGAATGTGAACATCTTTATTCACATGAAAACCTTTTCCTTATAACATGATGTAAAATCCAAAATTAGTAGTCTATTAGTACCACATGACATGTTTTGAATTTTAGCTGTTATTCCTGTAGTCTTTCCTTAAAGGAATAAAATTAGTATAAAAATATCACCCTAGAACATTATTTTTCACTGTTTGACTTTTGAAGGCAAAGGAAAATATACTGTAAGAGTACCTACAGAGCTACCAATTAGTGCCTGGTAAAGCACTGCATAGTGGAAATTACTTGCAGGATGAGGGAGCCAAATACTGGTACAGATCATATTGATAAATAATGTACCTCAGCAGCTTCCTGTGGTGTTTAATCTTAGCTGTTTCAAAATGTTTTCCATAACTGTATGAATAAACCACTTATTACACGCAGTAAAGAGTATTTCATTATTTTCTCCCCTGCATTTTTTTGGTGGATCATGTAGCATACCTCACCTCTAGAAGAGATGGAAAGCCAGCAATGCATGACAATCACTCTTCCTTTAGAGGTGGAAGGATACGATTAAGTGGTAAGAGTGTAAACAACATTGTAAGTCTCTTACAGAAACAGGAGTGGACTGGATCAGTGAGATTTCTGTACCTCCATACAGAAGATGCTTCTGTATTTCAAAGGGAGCCTCAGCTGAGGCCACAGAGCCCACAGACCTCCACTAAGATCTTGAAGAGTATTCACAGGCATCAGAAGCATTTCAGGTACAATCTTTCTACACAAGGCAGTCAGACACTTGCAAAAGATTATTTAAATGAAAATTACAATCATAGAAACATGAAATGGAAGGAACCTTAAAGATCACCTAATTCAAGCACCTCTGCCATGGACAGGGATACCTTTCACTAGACCAGGTTAGTCAGAGCCAATCCAGTCTGGCCTTGAACACTGCCAGGGATGGAGCTTCCACAACTTCTCTTGGAAACATTTTCCAGTGCCTCACCACCCTCACAGTAAAGAATTTCTCCTTAAAATCCTAATCTAAACCTACTCTCTTTCAGTATGAATCCATTCCCCTCTGTCATCTCAATACATATAATTGAAAATAGTCTCTCTCCATCTTTATTATAGGTGGTGCATTGCAAGCCACACAATTTTATTTTTTTTTTTATGATTTTTGTATTTTTAGGAGAAACCAAGTAAGGATTTTTTTATTTTCTTTGGTTTAGCATTGGAAAGTACTATTTTTAGTAGTTTACAAGTTTAGCAAGTTTAAACACAGAAGTGAAATTATTAATGCTGAGTGCTTGCCTCAGAATATTTTTGGTTTGCTTAGTGATTTTTTTATTATTTTTAATTTTTTTTAAAACTCGAAGAGTGTATGTTGAAGCATATATCAAGCACTATGCAATTTTGAGGAATTTTAAATTATATGTACTTTTGCAGGTCTTTGATGATCCGTAGCTGAATGTGAGTCATCTTAGATCTGAAATAGTGCCATGCTTTAAACCATTGGGTGGCTGAACACCACACAGCTGCTCTCTCATTCACCACCCCAGTGGGATGAGTGAGAAATTTTTGGGAAACAAAAAGTTAAACTCTTGAGCTCAGAGAGTGACCATTTAATAAGGCAGAAATGCTTCTTGTGCACCTCCAGCCTGCTCGCTGGTGGGGTGGGTTGAGAGGCAGAAAAGGCCTTGACTAAACACTTTTAAGGAACAACTAAAGCATAAGTGTGTTGTCAACATTATTCTCATCCTAAATCCAAAACACAACACTCTACCAGCTACTAGGAAAAAAAAAAAAATAACTCCTAGCTGAGACCATGACAATATCCACCCCTAATTCTATACCATTTCCATCATGGCCAGGTCCCAATATTTCCAACACATTCTTTCTTATCTTTCGATATATACATGCAGATATAATTTCCTTAATCTATGGGTCATTCCTCTAAAATATCCACTGAAGATAATTTAGTCCATAACTTTGATCTCTGTCCATCATAGCAGTCCTTCAGGGCAGGAAGTTTTTTGTGGTGTTGGATTGCTACATGCTGAAGCCAGTTCCGGTTCCATCATTTCTGTGCTTGTCCAGGTCTATCATTGCTGCATTCTGCCCAGATTTATCAAAAATTCATTCTTCACTGATCTGGGCAATTACTTCTGTCATGTCATTGACATGAACATATAAGAACTCTTGTAGTGAGGACATACAGTTTATACAGCAGTTAACATTATGTAATTCAAATCACTGGCTATTACCTGAAATCAAATCTCACTGAGGCACAGATCAGACTTCCCCATCCTTCCTCATTCCCTACCAAGTACACCAAGGTCCTTGAGAAAAGTTGTCTCACAAATCTGTTTGCCATTGCCTGAAGCAAGGGTAACCTAGACTGTCTTCTGCAGCATATTTTTGTGTGCACTACAGTGACTTTATCCTCTTCCATAGTATGTTAAAATTTTGACTCTGCAAGGCCACTCAATTGGCAAATTCCTTAGAGTTAACTAAACAGGTGGCTTTTTCTTAATGTGTACACAATATTTGAAGGTCCCACCACCCATTTCTCTCGGCATAGTCTTTAAAGTCCACCATATGATTCGATTTTGCTGGAAACTGGTGTGTGATGGGGCATGTGATTTGCTCACGCAATGCCATGCACTTTGGACCAGGTGTCTATGAGGTTGCTTTGGAATTGAGAACCCTTGTCTGAATCAATTCTTTTTGGGATGTCATGTCACCATAGAACTTGTTTTTTAAGGCCCAAGATAGTGTTCTTGGTGCTGGCGTGGGGCAAGGGATGTTTCCAGCCATCTGGTGGTTTCTTTCATCATTGTAAGCATGTGCTGCTTGTATGAGAGGGTTTGAGGAAGTTTGATGTAGTCAATCTGCCGGACCTCCCCATATTTATATTTCAGCCATCCTCATCCATACCAGAGAGGTGTTAAGTGCTTGGCCTGCTTGATTGCAGTACATTTCACATTGATGAATAGTCTGTGCATAGTGCCATAGTATCAGTGGTTCAGTCCAACCCATCTATGGGCTCATCTTTATGTCACAACTCTTCCTTGATGGCCTGAGGTGTCATAAGCCCATCAGGCTCTAAATAATCCACCCCTTCTTTTGCCAGCTCAGATTCAAACGAGCCACTTTAATTGTAGCAGCCTGACCCACCTGCTGATCTGTTTTTACATTTTTCAGTGGCCCAGCTCTTGGGTACAGAAGCTTCTGCATGACGCAGTTTTACAGCAAGCAGCAGTATTTTGCCATAATTCAGCAACACAGACGGGTTTAACTCTGTGCTGTCAGTTGCTCTGAAACACCCTCACAGGACATTTGCTACTATCAATGACTCATTATAAAGTATTGGCCATTTTTCTCATTCGGCAATGTCTAAAGCCAGCATGATGCCCTTCAGCTCTACACACTGACTCAAATTACCTTGTCTTTCAGCAGTTTCTGTGACTTGTTATGTAAGACTCCACACAACAGCTTTCAACCTTTGGTTTTCCTACAATAAGACACGACCCATCAGTGAATAGGGCATTTGCTTTTTATTTCATGGTAGTTTCATGGTACAGTGGGAACCCTACAGCACGGTCTCCAAAAACCCCACACTGCCTAAGAAAGCTGGTGTTTCTATTGCTGGTGGAGATGTTGCTGTTATCATGTTAATTTTGTCCATTGGGATCTGACAACCTCCATCTTGCCATTTTATTCCTAAAAACTGAATGTCTTGTGCAAGTCCATTGACCTTACTTTGTTTTAGGGTCAAACTGGCTTTCAGAAAGGTTTGGATTGTTGTCCTCCCCTTCTCAAAAACTTGTTTCAATGTGTTGCCCCACACAATAATGACATCCATGTACTGCATGTGTTTCAGAGCTTCACTGTATTCAAGTGCAGTCCGGATTGGTCCATGGCAGATGATAGGGCTGTATTTCCACCCCTGGAACAGTTAATTACAGGTCTACTGGACACCCATCCAAATGAAAGCAAATTGTGTCCTGCATTCTGCTACCAAAAACATTGGCTTCCTTAAACTCTAATTCCAGGTTACTGGCACCATTATCCCAGCATCACAGCAGCCAGGTGACAGTGTGCTCACCTGGAATACACTGCAATTCTTTCACATAACTCACAGCTCACACAGGAATAGGGGTTGAGTAGTTACTGGCCTGTAAGTTCTACCTCTTCCTTTGTCTGCCTCTCTTCCTCCTCCTGTTCTCGTGATGCCCCTACATGGGAGTTGCACAGGGTAGGGTTTTTTCCTTTNCCTTGATGGGGGTTTGGCAGGGTGTGGTTTTTTTCTTTTTTTTTTTTTTTTTTTTTTTTAAATACTTTTGCTAATATGAAGTACCTACTCTCATGTGTAGAAATGAAAGTGCAGGAATTGATGACTAATATATTTTGCCTGCAAAGAAAACACTGAATTGCAATTTTATATATAAGTCTCCTTTTTGAATACTCTCACTTTCAAATACTTATTTGAAATTTTAGCATACCTATATAATGATTTCCAGCGGTAGTTTTATGTAAGCTGGGCTGATCTTTAAGATTTGGGCTGATCTTTGTACTACCCTGTAATACAGCCCTGTAGGTTGATCACAAATATATAGTGCAGATTGAGAGAGCATAAAACCAGATCTCCCTCTAGAGACAGTTTTGGTTTGTATTTTTCTTGAACTTTAAGAAAAACAACATAAAATCTTGGAGAAAACCTGAATTCTTTTGGTAAGAAAAATTCCACATCAGTGACGGCAAGCCTGGAGATGGGCAATTTCCAAGTGGGTTCCACTTTCATGTAAGGATTGGTCATGAAAATTTTGTTTTACCCAAATGCCCCTTTCTTCCATCTGCTGTATATTTTTTGAAAATAAAATATTGTGGATTTTTTACTTTTGCCATTTACTCCTGAATGTTAAAGTTGACTTAGAAGTCTGAATCTTCAATATGACTTATATATGGAGGTCCAAAACAAGCAGGGCATGTTTGCAAAGGCATGCCGGTTGCAATAGCTGGCTTTGCCATCAGCACAAACACCTTAATTAAAATTCCTCTTTAATTTTTTGTTGTATATATTAAAGAGTGTGATTTTTTGGAAATGCGTAAATATTTTGGAATGCACCTATGGAGAAATGAAAAAAAAGTATGTATCCAGCAAACATAGAAGTAAAACCCTGATCCAGGAACAAAATGTGTGCAAAGATATCTCGAAGAAGAAGCTGCAGTCAGATTCCAACCTCCACCCCAACAAAACAGCTGATGTGTGAGCTTTTGCAAAGCTGAAGTAGTTTAGCATCAGAGTGTCTTCTCTGAATATACTTTAATAATGGGAAGGCTTATATAGTATCATAAATATTACTTCATTACCTTGGCAATTTCACTGCTAAAGTGGGTAACTCTGAAATCCATATAATGTTTGTTTGGTGTTACTAATAATAGTGTAACACTTTCTTACATAGAGGAAGAAACAGAGTTACATTGTGTTTCTAGAAATAAACCTGGAGAATTAAAGGCATTCAAAGTGCCTTTGTCAGTAGTGAATTCAGAGATCATTTCCAGTTTTGAATAGCTGGGAGTGCACCTATATCAGCTTTTTAGTGGATGTCAAGTCCCTAGAGCCAGCCTCTCTGCTCTACAGATCTGTTCTTGTTACAGGGGTCTCCATGCTGCTGTAGATGTCAAGGAGTACTGTGGGCTTCTTTCATATTAGCACATTTTTATCTGTGCAGGATAGATGAGAAAGAGGGCAAAAATGAAGACAAGCAATGAGAATGCTAAACAGGAACTGACTTCCGTTTTTGTAGTTTTGTGTTCCTTTTAAACTTCCCTTTATTTTTTCTAGGAAGTGTGTGGCTTTATTTTGTTTTGTTCTGGTTTTTGACTTTTTGTTGTTATTTTTAATGGCTAAAAGTCTTGCTTGAGTGCCTTTTACTATATTTAAAACTAATGACTATTTGACCATTCCCTTAGGTACTGGGGAAGGGACAGAGAAAAAGTTAGTTGAGATGGACTGCTGGTTTAAAGTGGTGTGGTTTTTGGTGTTTGTTTTTTTTTTTTTTTTTTTTTTTTTTTGTCTTAAGACAAAATGTACTAGAAGAAAGCAGCGAAAATAGAAAAAGCCATTCTTGTCTCAGGTGCTGGAAAGACGTAGGCAGAACACATGGTCTCATCAGCTGTTCTGTGATGTGGTGAACCTGCAGCAGGATTGGGCTATTATTGAGTTACCTCAATTGTTACAAGTTCACAGAAATGTTGTCCTGTAAAAGAGATGGCCTTGCATGTCAAAATTAGACTCTCAGATAAGAGAGAAATAGGCAGCAGTACAAACTAGGTATGTCCCAGGACCTGCTCAAGATTTGGCCAAAGGACATGGGTGTGGTAGTAAATCTACATCCCACCTCTCTGCCAAGCCTTACTGGGACAGCACTCAAAAAGTAGGAGTTTATTCACTGTCTTGATGGGTCTATGGCTCTGGGAAAGGATGAAAGGGGGAGTAGTGAAGAGTGTTCATCCTCTTAGTTTCCTTGCTTCCATAGTTTTTCTTCCCATGTAGTCTTCTTCTACCTCTCACACAAAATGATATTCCAAAATGACATATTCATAGTGAGGCACTTAGAATCTCAAAGCTAGTTGGTATAGTCATTCCTTTCCAAGCTCTGGTCTATCAACTGCTCTCAATCCTGCCTCTCTCCTCAGGGAAAGTTCAATCATCAGTATTGACATGATTTGAACATGGCACTACATTCCTGAGCCTCATTTTTTTTTCCTACTTGCTCTGTCCCACTCCTTTTCTGCTCTCCTGTCCAACTGTGTTCTTTCTGTTACTTTATTTGATTTGATGTAATGAAGAACGGGCTCTGGAAAGAAAGCTCTGGGCAATAAAGCCTCTTTTTAAAAAATCATGTGCATAAAGTAAAAATAACAAAAACTGTCAAAAGAAGCTGTTACTGTGAATGTATTTATTTTATCTTTGGTGGAAAAGCTTAACTCAGCTCCAGGACTTCAGGACTACAATAGACAGTAATTTCTATATCAGTAGAACATCTATTTCTCTTTTGAAATATGGGACAATCTGAACCCCAAGTCGTCAGCTGCTTTCAGGG